>JAZHYW010012533.1:0-11202 GCA_037355805.1 Ixodes ricinus
ATCATCATCATTTATTATTCCTTGAAGGCCAAGGGGGCATTATACAAGGGAGTGAACACTTCAAAAACAAACAAATAACACAACTATTTATCAACAAAAACACGCTGCAATCTAGTTATAGGTTAGAAAAAAATAAGCTAATGGCTGCAGAAAATTTTTAGTGTCAGATAAGGAAACAATTACGTCAGGCAGTGAGTTCCAGTCGTCAATGGCCAATGGTAAAGTAGACATTTGGCGAGTAACGGTAGGAGTAAGATGCTGAGGGGGAATGACTTTACTAAGAGAGTTAATTTTTATTGCAAAGAGTGTGACGCTTAGGACTCCACCCTTAAAGGGAAACTCCGCTCAATTCCGAAAAATTAGGCTTACATGTGATTCCATTTCACAAAGTACTACCCAACAGCTCTACGTCTTCGGATTCGCGAAATGTTGAATATTATTTGTGTAATCTCCAATTTAAACATCAGCTGATACCGAAACCGAAACTTCGGTTGCGTCAGGCAACATTGGTCGCGTGTCCTCAAAGTCATGGCCACGTCACGTCGAACCACGTGGTCTTGTGACGTTCGTAGGGGCGAGGTACAGGACACGCGACGCGGGCAGGTCGCTTCGCATGGCGTGGATGGTGATGGCCCGGGGAGGGGGAAGGGAGAACACGAAGAGAGGAGGGGGGGGGCGGAGAAACCGGACATGCGATAAACGCGCAGGGCAGCGCAAACTAGCGCATCCGCGTTACGGTGATCACGTGGACGCCGTAGAGCCAACACCGGAGGAGAAACTCATGACGTCATCGTTCATTTCGCTCTGAGAAGTAAAAACAACCAAAACGTGAGAGTGACGTAGTCATGCCTTTGGCGTAGTGGTTCAACGTTGGCTGCTCCAACCCCGTCGCATTGACTGCGCTGACGATTGCGCCTCACGTCGCACGCTAGAGTTGGCAGATTTCGGCGACTTGGCTCGTTTGAAAGTTTGCTGGCCAGTTTATTAAATATATAGACGGAATTAGATCGTAATATTTGACATGAGGTCTTCCTATATGATACTGAAGAAGGCTGCATAGTTTTCTAAATATCAAAAATGAAGCGGAGTTGCCCTTTAAGAACACCATTCTCTTGAACGAAAAAGTCTGATAAAGTTGTTCCCAACCGAACTCGAAAAGTGCGTTTACACAAAAAGCTCTTTATGCACTGAAGCATTCTACCGCGTATTCCGTACATAGAAAGGTCGCGCAAGATGCCATACTTCCAAGTGGTATCATAGGCCTTGTCCAAATCAAAGAAAACAGATACACAATGCTGCCTGTTGACGAATGCCTCACGCACAAAGGTCTCCAGCCGCACTAACTGGTCTGTTGTAGAGCGTTCAGGCCGACAGCCACACTGATTGATATCCAAGATATTATGCTGCTCGAGAAAATAAATAAGACGCCTGTTAATTAATCTTTCAAAGGTTTTCCCCAGACAACTTGACAATGCTATTGGTCTGTAACTTGCAGGGAGGGAAGGGTCCTTGCCAGGTTTCAACAGCGGTATAACTTCAGCCCGCTTCCATTCAACAGGAAAGTATGCATCACTCCACAGGCCATTGAAGTAAGCGAGAAGGGCACTGAGTGACTCTCTAGATAAGTGTCGGATCATGTCGTAGTGAATTCCATCAGGACCGGGGGCTGAATTCTTGCGGGAGTTCAGAGCCACTTCGAGCTCAACCATTGTAAATGGCTGATTGTAAGGTGCAGACGCTCCTCCTGTGAAGCAGAGCCTCGTCTTTTCCATGCTTGCCTTACGCTTCAGGAATGCTGGAGAGTAATGTGTGGAGTTTGAAACAGCAGCGAAGTGAGTGCCCAACACATTAGCCTGGTCTAACAATGAGGCTCCAGAAGAAGGAAAAAGGGGGATTGTAAAACAGCGGTATTTCCCCTCGACCTTGTGAAGTCGGTCCCACACTTCCTTTGCTGGAACATAGCTGCTGATGGAGGACAAGTAACCTCTCCAAGATTTTCCTTTAGCCTGCTTCCGAGTCCAACGGGCACAAGCTCTGCGCCTCTTGAATTCAATCAAGTTCACAGATGTCGGGTATCTACGAAAGACACCCCAAGCCTTATCTTGGTTATTCTTTGTGGTGGAACAATCCTCATTCCACCATGGCTTACATTTCTTGGGGATGTTCGAAGAAGTTTGAGGGATGGAGCAAAGAGCAGCACCAATTATATGCTCTGTGATGTAGGCTGTGGCATCGTCATGAGTTAACGAAGAGAACATAGAGGGAACAAGCTCGGATTTTTGGCTAAAAAGAGCCCAGTCTGCTTTTTCTAGCTTCCAACGCGGAGTCCGTTTCATGAGACTGGGAATAGATTTCACGCTCTCCAGAGCAACCGGAAAGTGGTCGCTTCCAAAAGGATTATTTAAAACGCTCCATGTGAAACAAGACACCAAGGATGGAGATGAAATGGAAAGATCAATGGATGTAAATGAGTTGTGAGCTGCGCTAAAAAGGTAGGCTCTCTGCTGTTCAAAAGACAGAGACTAGATGACAGTAAAAACCGTTCAATGACTCCACCACGCGAGTCCTGGCGAGTGCCACCCCACAAGGGATGGTGGGCATTAAAATCTCCTAGAAGTAAAAAGGGGTGAGGGAGCTGAGTAACTAAATCATGAAGATCATGAATATGCAGTGGAACATTTGGTGGAATATAGATGGAAACAACGGTGATAAAGCGGTCCAAGAGGAGACGTACAGCTACAGCCTCAAGGGGTGTAGAAAGAGGAATCTGGGAACAAGCAACTCCACTTTGGACGATCACCGCTACTCCACCAGATGAGTTTGATGTGGAACGATCCTTTCTAAAAACTTGGTGACGACGTAAAACAGACACATGATGATCATTAAGGTGTGTCTCTTGTAAAGACAGAGCTATAGGACGGAGGTCGTCCATAAAAAAGTTAACATCGTCAATATTCCGTAAAAGGCCGCGGCAATTCCACTGCATAAAAACAAATTTTCTCATTTTGTAAATATATTAAAATCTTAGATAAAAAAGGAGGGTAAAGAAAGAAATGAGTAGATTCGATCTCAAACAGGCAGCCACATCAGGCACATCATTTAGGTGCAATTACAGGTTTTTGCCTTTGTGTTTGGTCTTCGAAAGCTGCCACTCCATGTCGTCCTGATCGGATGCAGGAGTGGACAACTCTGTGCACTGCTCCATCGCCTCTACCTCTAAAGGTGGGGCGCTCCCTGTAGACTTGGGAAGGCTGGAGGCACGAGGTGGTAAACCCCGGCCCCGACCAGACCCAGCTGAAGAGGCGGACGAGGTACTGGGTGAGTTCTCACCCAGGTCCACCCGTTCCTGCCCCTTGGATACCGGGAGAGCAGCACGAGGGTTGTGCCGCTCCTTGGTGGAGGAGGCCCTCTCCAGTGAGTTGGGGCGAGAGTGTCGCTCCTTCCCACCGGGGGAAGGCGTCGAAGTCAGGACGGGCATTGGCATTGCCTGCCTGTCCTGAGACTTGGGGGCTGCTGATGTGCTCCCTCCAGAAGGTGGGGGAAGCTGCTGCCCCTGCGGGGGGGGGGGCCTGAAGGGCCACTGCCAGGGCTTCAGGCGAGACCTGGGTGGCCTTCGATTCTGTTCGCGGTGGAGGGCCCCTGCGCACCGCGTCGGAGTACGTGCCTTTCGAAAGAAAGGAGAATCTCTGCTTTGCCTCTGGGTAAGATATGTTTTCTTTTGCTCTTAAGGTGAGGATTTCTTTTTCCTGTCGCCACGAGGGGCAAGAACGAGAGTATGCAGGGTGAGGACCCTTGCAGTTGACGCAGAAAGCTGCCCCTTCACAGATGTCGGCTAGATGGTCATGGCTGCCGCACTTTGCACACGTCTCCTTCCCTCGACAGCTGCGTGATCCGTGGCCAAAACGCTGGCAACGGAAGCACCGCTGGGGGTTGGGGACATAAGGGCGGATGCGGCAGTTAAGGTATCCTGCCTTGATGGTTTCTGGCAGTGTGTTTCTTTCAAAAGTAAGGATTACGTGTTTGGAAGGAATTTCCTCACCATTTTTATGGAATATGATGCGCTTAACGGCAACAACGCCAACACCTTGGAGTCCCTCGAGAAGTTCTTCCTCACTAGTGTGTGAGTCGTCGCCCTCGGAGAGGACCCCACGGATGGTGTTGAGCGTGCGGTGAGGGCTAACCGACACTTTTACATCAAGAAAACTAGTCGACTTCAGGATCGCTTCACTTTGTTTTTGGTGGTTACCTCCACTAGGAGGTCTCCGGAGTGCTGCTTTTTAGCCTTGTAGGAGAACCCGACAAGGTTTTCTAGTACCTTCGCAACAACAAAAGGCGACAGCTTTGCAACAGGTTTTTGTTCATCAAGCGAATGAACAACGAAAAACTTCGTAAATGTTTCTCCTTCAGAATCTTTGTCGATGGTCTTGGGTTCAAGACAACGCCTTTTAAAGGTGTACTCCGGCGATTTCTTCATGGTCCCCGATTTGCTTGAAATTTTGCTAAACTCGCCAAACAACATCGCTAAAATAGAATCCCAAATATTAGGTCAAAATATTATTTTTTCGCAAAGTTATTGAATTTTCAATTTTGGTCCTCACCGTGTTTTTCAAACTGAAAGTCTCTACTGGCAACAACGAAAAAGTGACGTCAGTGGAAGGCATGGGTTCACTCTTTGGACTGTAGAATTTGTTCCCAACTGATTGGAAGCAGTTTCATGGTGTCAAATGAATGCTTTGGAAGCTCGCTCCAGTACCCCCGCACCTGCACGGAACAAATGATTGGCATATTCTATTTTTTAGACTGCTTCCTCGACTGGCAAGCCTGCCCGCCACTGACGTCACGGCACTAAAAAGTGCGGGAATATTTGAATGTTGGTTTTTGCATCATTTTCATTTGCCGATTTCACAATAACTATTATGAATTTCGCGATACTAAATAGCATACCGGAAACGGTAAAGGCCGGGGAGTCACAAAATATAGTTAGTTGAGGTAGCTCGAAAAATCGCCGGAGTACCGCTTAAAAGGCCTGCCCTGAATGGGCTTTGGAAGAGGGGTGCCATAGGAGGGCAAAGAGTGTTCAGAATCCGCGGTGCACCGCCCACCACCGAGCCCAACAAGGGGTTAGGTAACGCACCATAACAAGAAGGGCTTGGCTGGAGACGTTACGCTAACAGTGCTGCCGGGAAACTATACCCAAGTGTGGGTCAAGGCAGAGGTCCATCGCAACCCAAGGTTAGCCCTTGCTGCCAAAGAGGGGTGAAAAGGGAGTGAGAGAAATGAGAGAGAAGTAAGAGAAACAGGAAAGGTAAAAGTGAAAGATCGGAGGGGATAGTAGAAGAAAAGGCGACTAGACTGAATCATCCTGGCCGGGCCTTACCAGGACTCCCGTCTACGAGAAGCGGGGGCCGAAGTCGTGTATTGCCTCACCT
Organism: Ixodes ricinus; assembly: GCA_037355805.1. Classification (NCBI taxonomy): domain Eukaryota; kingdom Metazoa; phylum Arthropoda; class Arachnida; order Ixodida; family Ixodidae; genus Ixodes; species Ixodes ricinus. The sequence continues at coordinate 5,430 of JAZHYW010012533.1, forward strand.
GAGGGGCCCCGAAGGGTCCAAACCTACCCCGGGCTCGGCTCAACCACCAGGATGCCGTTTTCCCCGGAGACGGGAAAGCCACGCACAGCCAGACGTGGGCGGGCGAACCCAGAGCCATATATGTAGAGAGTTTGGTCAATGGGAGGCGCGGGCAGAGCCAGGGCGTGCGGCAGACTCGGAAAGAGGGCTTGGCATGCTCTCTTGACCAACCAGAAGCCGAAAAGAATCCCCTAGTGGTGGTAGCGAGAAACAGCTCTGATCAAAGGTCTATGTTCGTAAATGGTTTTAATAAGCGCGTAAGAGTGAAGTGTAATAACCCTTTGTGGTAGAAAATAGGGTGCACGTGTGCGCGGCTTAACTCTGTTTTGCTCGGACAGAGTGTGACCGCTCGAACGGCAGATTCCCGGCCCTTGGCGCTTGGCGTACGGATTATGTCGATCGTTCCGCTTGTCGCACTCTTCCACCATCAATTTGGATGAGCGTGATTGAAACATCACGTGTACCATATTTTCAGTCATCGAGAGTTACTCCAATGCAGTTATCAGGTTTGTTTCTCGCGACCACCGCCAGGGCATTATTTCCGGCTTCTGGTTGGTCACATTCGAATTTCTGAAGACGCCCTGGAACACGCCCAGCCCGCTTTCGGCCAATGGCGCCTCCGCATTTGTCTCCTATACTTCCCAACGAATGGCCAAACTCTCTACATATACGGCTCTGGGCGAACCCGCATGGCTCGGGGTCCGTGGTGACGCCACTCACCAAACACCTGCTTTCACAGGTGCCCCCTGTGGGGGACTGGTTGCAGCAATACAAACGGGTGGTGTGCGTTTTGATCAAAAGTGTGTGTTTTTGATCAGCTGGCATTCCGAACGGAGCTCGCCTAACAGCTTCTTGGACTTGATGTAGAGTATTTCCGACCCCTTCCTGCCCCTGAACAACTGCATCACAAGCCCCCAAAAATGGAGAAGCGGCACAACTGCGGAGATGTGTGTGAGGAGTGCAGAGTTGAGCAAAAGAGAAATGTCTTCTGCAGTACCTTCAACATTTACTGTGCTTTACGACATCCAGAAACTGCTTCACCCAATAGCATGCACTTTGCAATGGTTGAAACTATGTGGCAGAGCATGTCTTTTTTCTTTTTTTTTTATCTAGAGCACTGCAATTTGCAGCCTTTCTTGCTACTGAAATCATGTTTTGTATAATCTGAAAATTTTTAGCTGTCATTTTATTGTTGAGATATCTGCAGATCTTTCTGATTATTGTTGTGTTGGCTACAATAATTTTGGTTTTCAGAACTATGTTGTGCATAATTTATAAGACTCCTATTTCATACTTATATAATTAAAAAGGGCATTTATTGCGCTACATTTACGATATACTCAAAAACATCTTAAATAGTGTTAGAAAAAGAAACAATTCTTTCTCAATATTATTTTTTTCTTTTACCATGTTTCCTTTTCATGGGCAGTTTCCCAGTGGTAAGGAGAGAGCTAATGGCACCATTCCACAAACGTTCCTCCAGTTCCTTGATCGTGTTCTCTCTTTTGGTTCCTATCTTGAGTCGTTTGTGAGTGTGACCGTCATTGGATAGCTGCAACAGCTATACGGCTTCTGGCCTCATCTTTCTTGAGATCTACAAAAGCGGAGATGTATAAGGGCACTGTCCCAGGCATGTGGTTTATCTTCCCGCAATACACTCTCTACAAGAGTCCACCAAGCAATATTGAAGGTCACTATTTCTTTGGCATGAAGCATGGGACTGGATCCAAGATACTCCCCGAACGCCGACACAGCAGTCGTTTTTGATGCGGGCTGAGCCGAGTTCACTCTGCGAACATTCGACGCGACCCTCGTGTCCAGTACGTGCCTTGCAGCTACGTCGCAAGATGATGTCGAACACCGGCAGCCACCATGCTGGTGGTCTAGTTGACGGCTTTTCACAGTGAGACCCCATGGTAAACTGCACCGCGTTTGGCTGTAGCAGTATACGTGTCCCAAAGATTGTTTTATCGGCATGCTCTGCGACAGAGTAACCGTAAAGTTAGAGAAAGCATGTTTGACAGGGAAGGGATGCGGTCGTTTGGTACCGAGTTGCAGGACGCATTTCGTAGCGGCGAGTGACGGCACTTTTGTATTGTTGTTTATGTTTGCGCACGCCTTTGCATCGGCTTGACCCGCTCGTGATGTGCATGCCCTTTGACATTCACTTCACCTGACCATTTCCACGCTTCGAGCACACCTCCGGGGCTCCCTCGCCGAGTACGGGTAAGCATGTCGCGCCGTGAGCCCGGACAGGCTGCGATCGGTCGGCAGCAGCCCCCGAGTGCATGCTCGCCAAGACGCCGCCGCCGGGCATCGACTTGTGCCGTCCACAACGTGGTAAACTTGAGTTGTATACCACTACTTTGCGAGATGTGAACTACTTTACTACGAGCCGCTCGTCCAATAATTGTGGGGCGCATAATGAGGCTCATTTTGCGGACCCGACACCGCTTCGCGTCAAAACTGGATCGGAGGCATATCATACTTTGTTCGTGGCGGCATTGCACCAACGCCGAAGACTTCTGCTGAACGTACTGGCTGAACATTATCATCTTAAGCCCAACAAGTTCTTTCAAGTTCACACGTCAGAAGTAAGGTATGTTTGTCAAAAATATGGCGCATGTCAGCACATGTCCCAGGCAGTTGGCGGCATCCTATGCCTTCGTAAGCGCATCTGCGAGGTGTCAAGTCAACCACGGCATGGTGTAGGGCCCCACTTTTACCTAGTGTGACATCACGTGCAAGGCATGTATACATGCTCAGAGTATATGCCCAAACAATGGCAGACTCAGATATTGGCACAGCAGCTACTAGACGGCGCATACTTATGAGAAAGGGTCTATTGAAAACTGATTATTTTGTTATATTCTAGGTAGAGCACATTTTTGTCCTTCTACATAGGAACTACCACCAATGGAAACGGAGTACAATTTGGCCACCCTTACTTTATCCCCAGGCTTCTTTTAGGACTCGCGTAAGTCAAGTAGTGATTGAACTTTTGCCGAATCAAAAAATTCGGCACTGAATCTTGGGATTCGGCAAAGCCGAACTTTTCTCAAGATTCGGCAAAAATACATTGCAGCCAGACTTAACGTTGATATTTAGTTTTTCTAGCGAAAAAAGGTTTTATGTTGTTGTTTCTTAACTTCAATGCAACAGGTAATGCACATTGACACTGTTATTACTAAATAAGGTGATATTCTACAAGATAATTGTATCGGTGTCGCTTTTGTATGTTTACTGTCAATTTTACAGTGACTTCTTGCAGAAGTGGCGTGACAACAAAATGGGGTAGTAGCGGATGCAGTCACGAATCACGTTATGAGAGTTTCGGTTTTGAGGCCTCATCAGCGCAAGCCTGCAAGTGCGTGTACATTGTCAAAATAAAGGCAATAACACTGCATTCTTACTTTTGCTGGGAGTCACCGTCTAGTGCGAGAAAACAAATGCAACGGTTGCTAAGCTTTCACCAAAAGAGATAACAATATTATTATAAATATGCATGTTTTTCCATTTGAGTCACTTGACGTCAGCTTTGCACGAAAGTGTACATCCCATGGTCGCAACGTCTTGCTTTAACCTTTAAAATGCCAGTTTCTGGTATTAAAACACACACGGACGTTTAGCAGGAGGGGAAGAGTTAGGAATGTCGGATGTGCAACGTTGAGCATGATAGCTGTGTTTAGTTATATGCAGATATATTAAAACCACTAAATAACGCTAATTAAAATGCAATATCATTTTGTTTTCGCACAAACTCCTTGTTAGCCGAAAAAAGCATTGTTCTAATTGCAAGGAGTGCTCTAAAGTAATTGTCAGTCAATGTTTCAACTACCTCGATGCATCCCTGGAAAGGTCAAATGAAAATCATGTCATCTAGAATGTACCGCATCATTTGTCACTTGCGCAGTGTGCTGAGTAAATTACTGGTCGATCTTGTTGTTGAGGCAGAAAATATTGAACAGAATCGCACTCGCAAAGGCTCACAAACGCACAGTCACCGTGTTGCCTACTGCACAACTCGCCGTAACCGCTGGTTGTACTACACTGTACAGTGGTAACCGCACGACCCCATGGTGTCCATTTGCAATCCATGGCCCCGTCGCATTCTCGCGCGTGCGCAAACAATTGCCGAATTTTGCCGAATCTTTTCCGAACTTTCGTTCAAAAGCTCGGCATGTGCTGAACTTTGCCCAATCTGAAGTTCGGCAGATTCTGTCCAGCACTGGTCTTAACAGCTGTAGAGTAGACCCGAAAGAGACAAGGCAGTGAGGACGGGTCTTTTGGCACGCAGGACATGCGGAGCGGAAGTTCGTCTGCTTCTTTTGCAGGGGTTGTGGTGACGTCAGAACGTCGAGCTCTGGTTGGCTCTGATCGAAGGATACTGGGCAGACTTCACAGCAAGCTGCCTTGACGTCTCCCACTATTCTCGTTCAGGCCCCAGCTCTCTGGAACTCTCTGCTAGCTAACGCTCGCCAAGCCCCTGACGGGGCTGAGTTTAAGGACTTGGTGCGGAACCTGGACCTGGACGTGTAAATTGTACAACCCAATTCATTCGCTACATCCACCTGTACATAGTCGTCATCATCATCACCACTTCTTTTGTTATTTTTTTAGATCTTCTCTTTTATCACTTGTTAACATACAGTCGAGGAGGTAACCAGCACACTGCTGCACGGGCTTCTGCCTTTTGGTTACCTCAGGCTTTCGGCTATATGATCAATGTTTAGCCAATAAACACCTTGAACCTTGAACCTTCTTTCGCAGCCAGTCAGAGCTCGGCGTTCTGACATCACCACAACCTCTGCAAGAGCAGAAGTTGCGCTCCGCACAAGAACTGGGATCGTCGAACGCGGGGTTTTGGACACGCGGGGAATATGAAACGGGGTAGTTGAGAGCCGTTTTCTAGACGCGGGGCTTTCGCAACAGGGATTTTGCACGCGGGGCGATCGTGCAACACCCCCGCGGTACGTACATTGTTTGGAAACCGCGGTCCCCTGGACAACCCGTGGTGCATTGCTTGGCAACCACAGCTCTCGACCCTGATCGCTTACCCTGCTCCGTAGATTGCTCCATTAGAAAAGACGTATGTATTCAGCTGCGTCAGATCTCGGCCCAGCTCCACGGAACCGTAGGGACCACGGAACGGGGCCACGTTTCACGACTTCTTGAGGCGTCCAAAGTTCAGAGCGCACAAAGCAAAGTGGTCAAAAGTTCCAAACGGTCGAGACACCAAGCCAGTACCTGCACCAGTGATCAGTGACCTGCACCAAACCCGCCCAAATCGCACCAAACGATTCAGCGATTTCGGGGCTTGGGCATGTTTGGGATCAACGAGCTTGGAGTCTTGCCGTCGTTTGGGATGTAGCTTGGCGGCTTGGCTTGGCTTGCCATCGGCCTTGCCCTTGCCATACCTGGGAACGTTAAAAAGCAATAACACAAAGCCCTACACAACAAATATTCACTTCGGAACGTACAAAGCTAAGTAAAAAAAAACTTTTTATAAGCTTGGTTAGGATTAAAGGAAAGGTAGAGCGTAACATTGAATTGGGACAGAACGGTTAAAGCAAAGCAAAAGGTATGCACTTGCCAGGTGGCGCACAATACCCACACATCCAATGTCAACAGCTGTTGTGCGTTTATTAATTTATCCATAATAATAATAATAATAATAATATTTATTTGCATACAAAAATCTGATCCTGGGTGGCGTGCACCACAGTGAATAAGC
>JAZHYW010012534.1:0-92800 GCA_037355805.1 Ixodes ricinus
TTGTTCTTATGGAGACGCTTCGGAAGAGAGGCTTGCTGATATCTGGGTGGGTTGGACTCTAAGCGGCCCATGACCGCATCCTTCGAGGTGGGGACGGGGGTACCACTTTAACCCGTGTCAGCCCAGTTAGCGCTACAGTACGAGCAACTTTGCGCGCACCACAGAAAGTTTCCACCCAGGAGCCCCAGTTAGCGGTGCGGCGCCGCAACCGTCGAGCGCGTCTGCGCTAATGCCCATTGGAATGCCAGACGTCCAAGATGGAGGTCCACGGCCGGCCCTTCCCGGCGTCGTGGTGGCAAGATGGCCGGTCCGGCGTCACTTCCAGTCACGTGCCCTGGATCTTCACCACCACCCACCCCAGCGTCTGCGCTACCCTCCTCCTTCAAGGCAGGGAGGTAATAGAGTCGGCGTTACCTGCAACTTGTGGTCGATTGCGGCCACAACCGCAATGAGTGTCCAGCGTCTATGGGTATGCTTTGTGTGGAAAGACGGGGCCACTTTGCGGTGGTTTGTCGGAGTCGCCGCCCACCGTCGGCGGCCTTCGTCATGCACCCGCGAACGCCCTTCCCGAGCCGTGGCCAGCTCCGGCCGTTACTTGCTGCCCGACCGTTCACGGAATGTGTCGTCAAGAGGCAATGATCCTGCGAACACCGCTAGCCATCCCTGGTGCCGGAGATGCTGCTGAGCGTCCCTTGTTGGTTTTCCATTACAAGCAGCAAGAGGTGTTTATCGTCGTGGATGCGTCTTCATGGCCGACATCAAGGTAAATACAAATCCCTCTTCGTCTCCTTGTCGACACTGGCTCTTTTGTGTCCATTCTGAATGAACGAGAGTTTAATGAAGTACAACGGAGTTCCGACATTTGACTATGTCCGCCCGAAAACCTTTGTTCACTACATGCAAGACACTATCCCTGTGCTTGGATGCTTCACTGCCTGGGTTGTTTTTAAAGATCGTTATGCACCGTTGGATGCTTTTTGTCACCCGGACTGGACGACGCTACTTGTCGACGCCGTCCGAGCGTTGCGCATGAGGATTATCAGGAGATGAAATGATTATGCTTGTTCGCATGTTGATGCAGCCTAGCCCAGAGGAGTTCCACGGCAGTATGGCCGGCGGTCCCCTGCAGCGACGGCCGTTCACCATCACGTCCTGGCCAAAACTGCCAACCGGCCGATCCAGAGATGCAAGGTCCCGTCATCTTCTTCTTTGTACCAAGTTAACGTCTACATCGTCATCGGTCCCGAAGAGCACCACCTTGTGTTCCCGCAGACTTTTGACCACGATTCGTCGACAGCCGCGACTCATGGATGCCATCCTTGAGGAGCCATACCCATCAACTATCTTCCTGAAAGCACAAGTCCTGAGAATACAAGTCATAAAAAACACAAGCACAACTGCTACACCAAGAAAATACAAATGTATCTCGTTTCAAGTCCTTCTCCCAAAGGCTTCAAGTCCTTCCCAAAGGCTTCGAAGAATTTGAACATCTCTTTAGTCCAGGTTTGGGTTTGATCAAGAATTCCACCTATACTATCAAGCAGCGTTGCAACGTGCCACCGTACAGTCCAAGCTGCGACGTCTTCCGTTGACCCTGAGGGATGCTGTCTCGGAAGAGATTTTCCGAACTGGAGAGAGAAGGTGTGATCGAGAGAGTGGATGCCTCCGAGTGGGTTTCACCTATCGTCGTCGTTCGGCGGACTGATCGGACGTATCCGGATGTGTGTCGACCTCCGCGTGCCAAACCAAGCTGGTGAGTCATCGATTCCTTCCCGCTACCCCACATCGATGAACTTCTGGGTTCTTTGCGTGGTGCCGGTTTGCTTCTCCAAGCTGGACCTGGCGTCCGCTTTCACCACCAAGTTCGTCTCGACCGGGTGAGTCGTGACCTCACTGCTTTTATCACGCATGATGTGGACTGTCTCAGATTCAAGCGCGCGTTTGTTTCTGGCTGGCTTCGGCACCCGCGGCGTTTCAAAACATCATGTCAAAATCTCGAGGTTGACTGTGCAGAGGGAGTCCAGTTTTACCTTGACGATATAATTGTCTACGGCGCTGCGCAGGCAGAACACGACGAGAATCTGCGTCAGGTCCTACTTTGTACCTGCCCGGAGCCGGGATGAAGCTTAACCGTAAAGGCGTTTTCTGAGGTTACCAGAACTCTCGTCTCACCGGGACACCATCTTTCCGCGGAAGGACTAGCACCCCTTTCTTCCGCTAAGGTAGATGCCGTCCTGAATTTTGAAACCCCTACCGAACCCGCTAAGCTGAGCATTTCTGGGACGTGCTGAATATTGGCAGTAAATTTATCCCTCATTGCTCAACTGTCGTAGAGCACTATGCGTCGTCTTTTCCGTAAAGGAGGTTCACTTTCACTTTTGGTCCCCCGGGAAGCCGAGGCCAGTTTCCAAAAATGCAAAGGCTTCCATAAAAAGTGCTCCGATTTTGTCGATGTTTGATCCTACACTTCCTATCGTTTTGGCTACGGATGCATCTAACTGCTGGTCGCGGGGCTGTGTTACAACAACAGTACGGAAGTCAACTGCGTCCCGTCGCTTTTGCCTTCGCGCTCGTTGACTGATGCCATGGACGGTATTCAACAGGTGAAAAGGAGGCGCTGGCCTGTTTGTAGGGCCGCTGAGTGGTGGCATGTGTATCTGTGGCGTCGGTTGGCTTGTGATACGAACAGAGCACCAAGCTCTAGTCGCCCTGCTTTCTAGCAAGGGGTCTGGGATCCGCCCTTCTGAGGATCTTACCTGGTGGACAGCCAGAGCTGCTTAATTATAATTTCACTGTTGAATATCAGAAGGGATCTGCGAACCTGGTTGCCGATGCTTTCTCACGGCTACCCGTTAACGACACGGAGAATGGTATGGAATTCTACCAGAGGAGTGTCGTTTCTCTTATCACAGTCCCCATGTCCAAGCTTCTGCATTTCAACAGGCTACGGCTAACGGCTACTCTCCTTCCATCTGCTGATCCGGGTACACCATAGCACGGCCTGCGCGGAGGGTGACGAGCATCCACACCGACTTGCGACCGGCTCTGCTCGAAGTGCGTGAGCAACTTTCACCACTGTATGAAGGTATCTTGTATCGTGGAGAAAGGCTCGTGCCGCCATCAACCTCCCGTGACAATGCATCATCCATCTCGGCACACGAGACACCATTGCCGAATATTCCACGAACAGCAAGCTCATACGTGATGGGCTACTGGTGGCCCGCATGAACCAGGAGATCAAAACAAAAGCGGCAAAAATTGTACGGTGTGTCATTCGACGGATAAACCTGTAAAAGGCCGCACCACGCTCCGTTGCAGCCCATAAAGTTCCCCGACCAGCCGTGGGGAAAACTTGCTGCCGATATCGTAGGCCCTATCGACAGAGGCGTGCCACCAGGAGTCAACGGTCTTTTTCATCGTCTTGATAGATTATCATTCGAAGTGGCCTGAGGTGCAGTCTCGCCGCGGCAGTAACGTCTTCAACTGTCGCCTCTTTCCGAGAAATGTGTTTTCTTGCTCATGAAGGACTCCCTGTGAGCTTGTTGGCAGACAACGGGGTGCAAGTAGGAGGTCCTTGGGAAGAATTTCAAGACTTCCTTCCGTGAAAATGACATCAAACATTTGAGAAAACGTCCTTGTATCATCCACATTATAGCAGTAGGGTGGAGAGATTTAACCGTGTTACTCAAGACGTAGCCTTCGAGCAGCTATAGTTCCAGAGCCGTCCTTTTGGACGCTGTTCGAGACCATCTCCCGGTCGCACCGCCGTAAATACGGTACACCCGACGCGACGGGGTCGGCCCTTCACTTTTATTGCATGGCAATGGATCCACCGGTCTAAACTAAGCCCTCCAAGGGACGCCTACAAGGCAAGGTTCCTCGATTCCGTTTTACAACAACGTGCCTTCTTCCCGAGAGGGTCCAAAGTTATGAACAAAGCAGCGGAAGTCATATTGTGGGATCACCGGAAGGCTGCCAAACGGCCACAGTTTTCCGCCGGTCAAGCCGTGCGCATGTTCCAAGCCCTACATCGTGGCAGAGACTTCAGGCAAGGTATACACAGCCGAAAAGGGTTGGAAAGCCCCGGCTGGGATCAGGGCCACGTACAGGCTCGATGATGGAAGGACCTGGAATGCCAGTAAATTGACGAAGGCGTCTGCCACGGCCTCTGTGAGGTAGATTCCGACATCTACTCAGGACGGGGAAGATTTTCGCGAACTCTCAAATAGTATCTCCTTCACTTCCACTTCCGAATGTCACTCCCACACCATATATATATACTAAAATGATAGTGTCCCACTCGGTACACCCCAGGAAGGTACACAGGTTCCTGATCCGGGGCCACTGCTCGTCCCCGGTGCTCCTGACCCCGGGCCTCCTCAGTCTCCACTGTCTGGCGTAGGTCTGGGCTTCGATCGCCTGGGCAACCTGGATGTTCCTGGTGGCCCGACACCGGTACCTCCGGCTGCGCCTCGGAGATTCGATGCAGCCTGCTTCCCGAGGAACCAAGTCCCGAGCGGACCAAGTGGGGTTCCGCAACCAGTGGAGGTTACCCTGTGACCCAGTGAGCTGTGCAGTGCGACCCTTCAAGCCCGTGATTTTTTTTTCGCTGTCCCAGCCGTCGGTGACTTTGGCAACCGCGCATTGGCCGCTGGGCTGCTCCCCTACGGCCACAACGAAAGAACGTCTCCCAGCAAAGTTGAAAAGACTATGTCATGCCTTTCATTTCTTCAGGATGACTCAAATATGGGAAAGTGAACAGAATTCGTTTATTGACATTGTCTAACGCATAGTTGTTGTTTTGGAGACTGTTTTGAGTTCCCGTGTGGAGTGTAGTCTCTGGGTCCAAGGGCTTGTTTTTGGAGATGTCTCTCCATGTGTTTCTTATATTCCTCCAAATGTCTCCAAATGAGTCTTTGTTTGCATCCTTTCATAGCACTCCGCGCCATAGCATGTTAATAATGAAAACGCTTTGTGTATAAAAAAGAAACTTTGCCAAGGTAAAAAAGTGGTGAATGACACCGCAGCGGGGCACGACACCGCTGCGGAAGCCATGACGAAAATTCGCTTGTTCGTTCAGGTGCTGCTCCTTTCTTCAATCATCTCGCCGAAGCCATCCGTGGATTACGCGCCCGATTCCCATGGTCCCGGTGACGACGCTGTTTTTCTGTCTGCGGGGCAAGATTGCACACCCTGGCCGGATCCCATCGCTGTGCCACGTCTGGGCACTTTCATCAACCTCGGCTGGCAACCAGGGACGTCGACGGAAGGGCGTCTACTTAAGCAGCTCCAACAGCCCGGCCAGTCGGGGCACGACACCGCTGCGGAAGCCATGACGAAAATTCGCTTGTTCGTTCAGGTTGGTTATCTCAAACACGTCAAATGCTATCGTAGCAATGACCTTTGTCTGTTTTTGGTGTCGTGCCCCAACGACGATGTGTGCTCTTGGTGGAAAGCGTTTTGTTATTACTGTTTCCAGTACACGTACGTTTTTTCGGTCTCTCAGCTCCTCTTATTAATGTCAGGAGACGTCGAAATGAATCCGGGCCCTGATACCGCCATTGACCATGTCGACAACCCAGGACCTCATACCGACAGCGCCCACATAGCGAGTATTCTAGCTGCTGTGCAGAGGATCGAGGCTACGCAGACAGACATGTTGGCGAAGGTCGTGTCTCTAGAGAGAGGGCAAAAAGCTACCGATATATCAGTTCAACAACTGTTCTCTAGGATAAGTGCTGTGGAAGCTAAGTTGGCTGCGACCGACACTGCGTCGGAAACTACGCTCCAGCCTTCCCAAGGCATGTCTGTCGAGCTGGCGAATATCCAGAAACAGTGTGAAGACAATGAAAATCGACTTAGAAGGTCAAATCTGTTGTTTTTTGGTTGCCCTGATAACCAATCCGAAACGTGGGGGCAATCTGAAGAAAGAATCATCCAGTTTTGCGCGCAGAACTTGGGCATTGCGCTCGACCCCTCAAATCTTGAAAGATCGCACCGGCTGGGAAAATTCAATCCCAAGAAAACCAGACCAATCATAGTCAAGTTTGCCCGATTTAAAGATAAAGAAAACATTTTGTCCTCTGGTTTCAAGCTAAAAGATACCCCTTACGCTGTGCGTGAAGATTTTTCCGAGTCTGTGCGACTTGCTCGAAGCAAACTGTTTCAATACGGAAAAGACTTAAACGTACCGTTTAAAGTACGTTTCAACAAATTGCATATTAACAACAAACGATTCGTATTTAACCCTGAGTCTCAATCTGTCATCGAACTCTCCTAACTAGCCCGGCGGAATAAAAACAAAACCAAAACGTTACCGTCATCACATCAAACTGCAACACGCGATAAAAACCAAAATGTTTCTGTCCTCTTCACAAACATTCGCAGTGTCATGCCAAAACGAGACGAGCTGCATGACGTACTCGAGGATAGCGCATCAGACATAGTCATTCTCACAGAAACGTGGTTAAAACCAGATATTGAAGACAAAGAAATCTTTCCTATTAACCTCAACTATAACGTGTTTCGGCATGACCGGAGTGATCAGAGGGGTGGTGGTGTGCTCATTGCGATAAAAAGGCACATATCTTCTTTTGGCGTGTGTGTATTGAACAACAGCTTGGAATTTACTTGCGTATGCGTTTGTACTCCCTCGAGTAAGATCATTATAGGAGTGTGTTATAAGCCACCTGACTGCGATTCATCCTTCCATACCAATTTGCGCTCTCTTCTCGTTGATATTAAAGGTCGTTTTCCTAAAGCCGACATGCTGTTATTTGGTGACTTTAACTTTCCTTTCATTGACTGGTCAAATTTATCCTCTGGTGGTACAGCAGCATCTAAGCAATTCCTGGAAATGTGTCTCACTTTAAATTTCACACAGTTAGTTGATCAACCAACCCGTGCAGATAATATCCTAGACTTGATACTAACCACGTCACCAGACATCGTAAAATATATTCACTACTGTGAAGGGCTAAGCGACCACAGGCTACTGCATATTACCTTATCACTTCCCGTTATCGTAAATCATCCTATTTCTAAGATCATTCAAGATTATAATAAGGCAGATTATGTATCAATAAACCGCGAGTTGACAACTTTTTTTACTCTTACGTTGATAATTTTTACCTTAGATCGGTGGAGGAGAACTGGGTGCTATTTAAAACAAAAATGAATGAACTTGTGAAAATATTTGTTCCTACAATTCGTATTCGTACAGATTCGACTAACCCATGGTTTACAAAAACTTTGCTTTCATTGCGAAATAGAAAAAAGAGACTCTTTGCGAAGGCCAAACGTGTCGACACGACCGAAGTTTGGGAGGCTTACAATTCCTGCCTCAGAGAGTACACCAGGAGCCTTAAGCTGTCCAAAAATAAATTCTTCTTCCATGACTTACCGACCATCCTGCGGACTAACCCCAGGAAGTTCTGGAACTTAGTATCACCAAAAACTAATAACCCTATCGTACATCTTGCCCATGAAAATGGCGACCTCATCCCTGAGAGCGAGTACCCTAAAGTACTAAACGACTACTTTTCCTCAATTTTCACTATAGAGTGCTTAGCCACTATCCCTACTCTCACTGAAGAGCTTTACGAGCCAATGCCCCAAATCAGTATAAACCCTGCCGGTATCGTAAACCTAATAGGAAAATTAAAACTCACATCGTCCGCTGGTCCTGACAATATAAATTCGAAAATTCTCAAAAACACCAGCATTATTTCCAGTGAATTTTTGTCGCTCATTTTTAATCAGTCCTTATCTGAAAGCGTCCTACCCTCAGACTGGAAAATTGGCAAGGTTGTCCCGGTTTTTAAACAGGGAATTCGCTCTACTGTCTCTAACTATCGCCCGATATCTCTAACATCTGTCTCATCCAAACTACTTGAGCACATTCTTTACTCTCACATCATGACTCACTTAACAACAAACAGATTTTTCTTTAAGCATCAACATGGATTTCAAAAAGGACTATCCTGTGAGACGCAGCTCTGTGACTTCATTCATGATTTACACACTAACCTCGAGTGTCATGCCCAGACAGACGCCGTCTTTCTTGATTTCTCCAAAGCTTTCGACCGTGTCCCTCATCAACGTCTCCTTTCCAAGCTGTCCTCTCTCCACCTTGACCCCTTAGTGTTTGCATGGATACGCGACTTCCTTTCCTCCCGCGTACAGTTCACGGTCATCAATGATCACGAGTCCACCTTAACAAATGTCTCCTCTGGTGTTCCGCAAGGGTCCGTTCTCGGGCCTCTGCTTTTTTTAATATTTATCAATGACCTTCCTGCCACCATTTCCTCTAAAATACGCCTCTTCGCAGACGATTGCGTAGTCTATAACAAAGTAACATGTGTGCATGATCACAACCAGCTACAAGATGACCTTCTAAAAATTAACCAATGGTGCAACACCTGGTTGATGTCACTAAACAAATCCAAATGTAAATTAATCCGCTTCACCAGAAAGAAATCTATCCTATATCATCAATACTTCCTCGACTCTGACCTAATCGAAACCGTTTCAATGTATAAATATCTTGGTGTAAGACTAACATCAGACCTCTCATGGAATAACCACATTGAAGCCATACATGCTGACTCATCGAGAACTCTAGGCTTCATCCGACGTAACCTGCGCAGTGCTCCTCCACTCGTCCGCAAGATGGCGTACGACACGTTCATCAAACCAAAATTAGAATATGCAGCTTCCATCTGGAGTCCCCATCAGGCCTACCTCATCAACCACCTGGAAGCAGTGCAAAACCGAGCCGCTCGTTTCATCTTGTCCACCTATGATTTTTCTGTCAGTGTATCCGCGTTAAAAAGTCAACTAACCTTGTCTTCTTTGCAGCTCCGCAGAAAACTCTCTCGCCTCTGTCTTCTTCATAAAGTCTACTATCATTGCCCCGACCTCAAGAGCTCTTTGTTATCACCTCCTGACAGGACATCTTCTCGTCTTAACAACTCCTGCACAATCAAACGTGTTTCCGGTTCCACAAACGCATTCAATCAGTCTTTCCTTCCTCAAGCCATCTCCGACTGGAACAGCCTACCATCCTCCATCGTCACCATCGTGGACCCAGAAGTATTTTTGTCAAGCTTACGGATTCATTTTTCTTGTTATTAGTATTTTGTTTCCATTGTGTACGATTAATGAGCTTGACCTGGATGTAATTAACTTGTGTTTCTTCCTTTTTTTGTTTGTATAACATGTATATACCCCCCTTATGTAATGCCCTAACCGGGCCCTTAAGGTGAAAATAAATGAAATGAAATGAAAGATGTCCATGATCAAGCACCAACTCTTGACAACACTCTAACTAACCACTAACAATTACTAACATACATTACACCTGTGTCATGGACATCAAAAAAGGAAAACAAAGGCCGCTTTACCTCAATGGATTCTTATTTGGTAACCTTGGGTGATTGCAATGTTTACAACAGCCAAAAAGCAGACGGGCAGGTTGCGTAGCAACGCGAGACCTTCACTTTAGCGAGCAAAAACGTGCGCGCCAGTCAAACGCACCATCACAAAACTCTGAGGCGCTCGCTCTGCGTGGCACATAAGCGACGCGACAGCATACCTAATCAATCTGCTTACTCATATTTACACACCAATCAAATTTAAAGGTACAAAAACGTGAACCTTCCTCGAAGTGGTAACTGCAAACGCGGAAGTGCTTTGAAGGCAGACTTTACGAGCCGTCCGCACTGTTTCGCCGGATCGCCTGAATCCACAGCTCCCGCTTCGTCGGGTGCAGGCTAGTAGAAGGAAACCTAAAGAAGCTTAAACCGCGACAACGCTTGCTGTGCTTGCTGCAGCCGACAACGAAACAGCGTTGGGGCATGTAGGAGAACTTCGAAACGCGCGACCACCACTGCCTCCCGCAAACCCGAGCCGGACGCACCGCGCCACCAAAAATGGCGGACTCCTGTCTGCTGCTGCGGCGCATGCGCCGTGGAAACTCCGAAAAGGCCCATTCTCACATGCACAGGAAAGGCAAATGCATACGCAAGGAATCGTGCGCAGGAGAGGGACCACAATTCTGTTGATTGCTCCGCCGCCTTTTAATGCTGGACAAGTCAGAAACACCTTCGCAGGTGACCGCCTACGCATTTACGAAGGAGCATGTTGCTTTGCTCTGCGTCAAACGTACTAAAGGGTATTCTTTCTTTAGTGGGACCAGAATCTTTTAAGGAATAGCTTTAGGGCAGTGAGCAGGAGTCGCGTCGGTGGACTGCTAGTCAGCGCGTCTGGTGGCCAAAAAGGGCAACACTGGGACGGCCACCTCTTTCCACTTTAACAGAGCGAACGCTGGAGAGGAGGTCGCCTCCCTCCGGCATTTGCTCCGTTTAAATGGAAAGAGGTGGAGGAGGCATGACGATAAAGTTTGATTAAAGAGTGTGTAGTGGGCTCCACGGGGCAAGAAATGCTTGCCCAGTTGCACCACGGTTTGAAACTGAGCCGACGAAGCGCGCCCCTTGACGTGGCTCTCATCGCACTTGCGTCGCACTGCCGACAGCGTCGGCGATGCAGAGTAACACGAGTAGACACGACCTCGTACCCCCACTTTATTATATACGAGTTCAAAAAAAACTAAGCTATGATGAGGTCGCAGAGAGAACACTGCAAATGCCTCGATAGATTCTGATTTACCACAGTCTCTTAATGAAAACGACTCCGGTCGATTCACCGTCAGCAGCGCGGAAGAGTTCATTGACGACTCTGCGGGGAGGCTGTTCTGGTTGCACGAACGGAGAACTGTGGATGGCGCTGCAGAGGAACACGTCACAATAGCTGGCACATATCCAGTCTTGCGCGCGTGACATTTGAGCACCCTAAGGTCACTTGAGGCATCTGGAGACACTTGCATATCACACTGGCTTCGGGACGTTGGGTCTGGGGGGCGGCTGAGGGTGGGAGAGCTGCGTAGGCAAACATTGCCTCACTTCCGAGAGTGTAGAAAAAATAGGGATTGAACTTACAAAGTTCACCGTTCTTCATCCGCACCCGTCTACGCGGGTGTGAGAATTAATGTGAGAGACAGATAAGGAGAAATAACCTGGCGAGACGCTTTGAAGAGAGAAGATTAAAATGGAGTATACGTCGGCGGAGTTGCGCGTAGACAGAGACGTGTTGGAGACTTCTTTGGCCCTGTAGACGTTGTGTACACCTTTTCCTCTAACGCCAAAAACAAAACCTTTGATATAACGCGTAATTTCTTATATATACATATATATATACACATTCTGGCTACATTACTGAAATTTAAGCGTCATTCTTCATTTTCTTTGTCACTGTGTGACCATCCTGGTGTCAGCACCTTAAAGTGGGTCCCTGGACAACGACTGACCATTCATCGCTCGCTTAACTCCAGGGGTCCTTTTCCTTGGCGAAGCGCACTTAGTCTGTATCCGTGGCTAGAAATTAAGAAATAAACCACTGCGTTGGTATGGCGTCTTTGGCTTCATCACATGGCGGTATTGCTATTGCTCGTGCATCTTATATCTTCATTTCATGAGGTCCATTCATTCTTCCTTTTGCGTTCACCTTCCCAAGTTTACTAAGTTCACAAGTCTGAATGACTCGACGTTATCACATCTTATGTTTCGGAGCTGTTGGAATAAAGCCGTCCGGTCTCCATCTTCTAAGCGTTGCAGCGCGCCATCGGCAGCATCCAAGAAAGTAAACCTTGCCCACGCTCAAAGACGCGTTCTTCGATCCACATTCCGGCGGTTCCCGCAGTGTGCGACGCTTGGACATCGAAACGGACAAGATAGCCGCTTCAGTTGGCTTCTCAGAAATAGGGCACGTCCAACGCCGAAAGCGAGGTCCGGAAGATGAGCCAAAGGTGAGATTGTATGTGGCGGCTGCTAAGGCGTCATCGTCCGGGTTGTCTTCTGGAGAGCGCGGCACTCTGGAACCGGTGCCTGGTGCCTTCGTTGGACACGGTCTGAAGGACGCCCTGTGGGTTTCCATGGCGACGAACGCCGGGCAGCTTCGTGTGTTCCGGTTCGCACGTGGTCACACGTTGCTGGGGCCGTTGGCGCGACCGTTTGCGACGGAGTCTGTGACCGTGTCGTCGCAGGACGCGCTACTCGTCGTCGTGGTGACGGTGGTGGTGGTGACGGTGACCCGGTGCTTGCTGCGTGCTTCGCAGTCCTGGGCGCACGGGATGAAGAACAGCATGATGCCGCCGAGAGCGATCATGGCGCCCGAAATGAAGAAGCCCGGATCGTACGAACCGGTGAAGTCGTACAGCCAACCTGAGCAGAATAAATATTTGAGCTATAACGTGGGACAACGTGTGAAGTCTAAGGAGCTGAAGCATAACTGCGGTTTTACAGGTGCACAAATGGTGCATGGTAGTGTGCGTAAACTATAAAAAAAACTTAAACGACCTTTTTTTTTTTTTTTCAAGAGCTGGAGAGGGGGATTTGGTAGGCTTAGCATTGCAAATATTGCTCGCCTCACAGCCCAATCCGCAGCTCGCGCTGCTCGATCGAGCTAGGCGGGTGGCTCAAGCCTGCGCAGCCCTGGACTAGGGGACCCGACCACGAGGCTATATGACACACACCCCATCTAAATAAAATTTGTCCATTCCATTCCATGTCCGTTTTTTTTTATTATTATACAGAAGTATTCTCGGGCTATTCTTGGACTCTGGTTGCCATTAATCATCTGTGATTTGCTCTTAAAGCCGAACAACAAGGTACCTAGGTACAAGTATACGGCAAACCGGTGACACGTATGTTTCGTGTACCTAAGGTACAAACCTAAATATTTATAAGTTTTGATAGCTGTAACTGCAACTTAGGTCATTTTTTTTAGTAACTTTTACGACCCTGAAAAGTGAAAAGTGTTTACTGCGCCTCACAGCGAGGTACGTTTTATAGCACTTTGAGTACGTTTCAGTACGATTTATGAGATAGAAAACTAAAAAAATTCGCCATAGTAGCTTTTTTCTTTTTCACAAATGGCAATTTGTTTTTTATAGTTGTTTTCATTTTACTGAAATACGTTTTGTGTCGAGAGTTGTGTTCCGGCTGCTTCAAGGGGCCGAAAAGCGAGACCGTACCTGTCATGGGAGGGCCGACGAGGCACGCGACGCCCTCGAAGAGTAGCAGGAGCCCAAAGGCGTTGGTGAGCCTTTCCAGACCGAGGATGTCCACCAAGATCACCGAAGTCAGGCTCACAAAGGCACCTGTTGAGAGCGGATCGACAAGCGGCGCTGTTCAGGTTCAAAACTCGTTTGTTTCGTTGTAGCACCACCTGGAAAAATTATCATGCGTGCACACTCCAGCAGAACGGGTAAGGATCAGTAATTGCGATAGTGTAGAAAGTTTGTCCACTGACATCCTAGTAAATCGTGCAGCCCCCGACAGTTCTTCTTTCTTTTTTTCTTGCCCCTTGCTAAAATTTTTAGTGATTCTTCGCGTTGTTGCAAGGATGGATAGAGCGCCTAGGGAAACCTAGTGGCCACGGTGGCAGTGGCGTAGCCAGGGAGAGTTTACTAGGTTGAAGCTCTAGGCTAGAGTTAGGGTTCCGTGTTTTCGGTACTTACCAATAAACCCCTAAAAATTAACCCCCCTGCCGGTTTTATTAGAATCAGGGAAGCCGAAAAATACCAAATATACTGTCCTTGCAAGAAAAAAAAATCTTGTTAAGAAAGAAATTTTAAACTACAGCTATATTTTTTGTTGGCACGCAACAGAGTCAACAGTAAACTGTGCTTGAAACTCCCTCCTTCTTCGGGAACTGCACCCATTATCTCGTTTCCTTCGCTTACCGGCACCGGGTCGATTTACAAGTATTGGGGTAACACATGGCCCCTGGAAGTTGGGGTTCATGCCTGTTTTCTTCAACAAATGTCCCGATAAACGCCCATTTCTCGTCCAGCGCCGAAAATGTACGCGTAAAAAGAAGCCTCTGGGAAAAAGATACAGCCCGAAGAACTACCCCCGAATTGAGATAAATCGGAACCCCGGAAACCCGGAACCCTAGCTATAATATAATATACATATACATGAAGCCCCTCCTCCAACCTCCGCTACCCAAGTTGTGGACATCCCAGCCGGAAGGCTGAGATGTCCATCTTACTTCCATCGATACCCCCCCCTTTTAGTGACGCCACCGCACGTGCATTTGGCGAGGAGTACAAAGGCGAGGGCATACCCGAGGTGGCCCCGAAGACGACGCAGTAAGAAGCCATGGACGCGGTGTCGGTGGCGGCGTAGCTGAAGGCCGTGGCCAGGCCGCACAGCGTCAGGTTGGCGTTGTAGAGCCAGAGCCGGTTCACGCACGACTTGTCGCTCAGGTAGCCGAGCAGGACGCGGCCCAGCGTGTTGGACAGGCCGATGCAGGAGAGCAGCAGGCTGGCCGTGTCTTCGGGCATGCGTAGGGCCTCCACGGCCCGGTCCTTGGTGTACACGTACGGCACGTTGAAGCCCACGCTCGTGAAGAAGTTGGACAGCGCGAAGAGCAGGAACACGGGCGACTTGAGCAAGTTGAAGTTGATCATCTCGCGCAGGGCGGCCTCCATCTCGCTGGAGCAGAGGCACCTGCGCCGGCAAGGAGGGGGCACGTCATGCCTCTATGGCGTGGATCGCGTGGATACACCCATCGAACAATAAAATATTGGCAACATGGCTTGAACTGGCTATGGTGGTACTCATTCCCACTTGTTCTTGCCGAGAAAGACAAATACGGTGGTGCGGTACGTCCGTTGTGGAAGGTACGCTCTCAGCAGCAAGGCCACAATGGCCGCTGATCAAATCGTCATTTTTAAGTGGCGCGCTCAAGCTTATCAAAACGTCTGTCATCTGGATCGACGTAGAACAGCAGTGGGAGGTTAGGCATGTGACATGTAGGCCATGCTATCTCGATAAATACGACATATTTAGACCCTTACATCATCCTATCATACCTGGGAGGTGTAAGCAATCATCTGTATTGTGAAGTCGATTATCCACGAACTAGGGATCGCGATTCTCGCACTGCGATGCCACCATCGCTGAAAATTTCTACATGCCGCCCGTCCCATTCTCATTGTGACACATAAAAATATAACACAAAACTTCATTTGTAGCTTTCCAATGAATTCATTGGTTCTTCGTCTCACCTCTGTATGCGTGTCCGCTCGTCTGAGGTTGGCACCGTGACGGACTTGACGGTTTTGAGCGACGCGACCGAGAGGGACATGTCCTTGGACAGGAACGACGACGATCCCCGGTACTCCGGAGGCAGGTTCTGCAGGCTGCCGCTGTAGAAGA
Organism: Ixodes ricinus; assembly: GCA_037355805.1. NCBI lineage: Eukaryota > Metazoa > Arthropoda > Arachnida > Ixodida > Ixodidae > Ixodes > Ixodes ricinus. Next base: position 15,285 of record JAZHYW010012534.1, read on the forward strand.
TGTCCTTGCGCAGCAGGAGGCTCCTGGTCTGCTGGGACGACGGTGGCACCGACACAGCCGTGGGACTCGGCGGGGTGGAGCCGGCGATGTGCACGCATGACAGCGACGTCTTCTCGTCCTCCAGCTGCAGCGGGGGAATCCGCCATTCACGGAGTGTCGGACTTCACTCTTAAAACATCGCCCTTGCAGAGAACACAAAGATACGCACGTGCGCGGAGGGCTCCAGAAGCTATTCTGTAGTTGCGCGAACATTCGCGCAACAGTATGTACCCCCGTGAACAATCTAAGCTGCAGCAACACCCAATCCGACCTTTCTCTGCGTCTACGGCCCCCTTCCTCTATACTTTCCATTATATCTTGATTGGTCAAAGTTCAAAGAATAGGATCTAAGCTTTGGTATTCCGTCGAACAGTCTGGACCAAAGTTTGTCGGCAGCATGGTAAAGAACGGATGGGCTGTTGCAGCTCATATTGACCGCGATCGTATGCCTCCAGCCTTCGCAGCGCGCCATCATAGTCACTGACAGAATGAAAACGGGGGGGGGGGTGTCTCAGTTGTCCCGCCTCCATCGCGAGCTTCCGTGCCTTCGACAGCACTTCGGCGTCTCGTGAACTTCGAGCGTGCTCGCGCAGCCAGAGCACGGCCAAAGGCAACGAGCGCGTGCTGTACCGTAGCCTCCTCTATACTCGCAAAGCCTGGCAGTTTGACGACGGAGCCATAGAGTTCCCGGTCGCAGATTTGGAGCGCGAGGATCTGGTAGCACAGAGCATCGAAGAGCCATTTCTCGGGGAACCTGGACGGCAGCGCACAGCTTTCGCAGCGGCGAGGACCCGAAACACACTTGTCCGCTCGGGAGAAGTGTGTTTCGGCGTCTCGCCGCAGCGGGGCGCCAGTCACGTGGCTCTGCTCTCATCCGTTGCCTGCCGCTCCACCTTTTTCCATTTCGGCGACCGCTTGTCGTGGCGGTTCGCCAGGCTTTGTCAGTATATAGGAGGCTATGGCTGTACGCCTTGTCTTTCTCACCTTGTCAAAGAAATTGAGAGAGAGGAGGATATGAATGCGCTCGGGGACGTCAGAACACCGACCTCTTATTGGAAGGATAGAGACAGAGCCAAGATTTGTCTACTCACCGATCGAATACCGGCGTTCGGCATTCGCGTTCGAACCGTGAGTGGAGACAAAGCTTTGGGTCAATATCAACGTCCCCACGGGCTATCATGTTCTCCCTCAGGAAGACACGATACCATGCAGAGGCTCGAAGAGTCCATGAGCTCATCATGCCGTTAATTTCGCAAACTGTTCGGCCCTCAGCATACAGAGTGGCGGTAGTCGGAAAGAGGCTCACCATGAGCAAGGGCAGCGCGGGTCCCGTGCGGCCCAGGAGGGCAGACCTGGGCCTCCGGTTCTTGCGGCTTCCGTAGTCGTCGGCAAAGCCGTTCTTCTGCAGGCTCAGGTCTTGGGACTCCGCGGAGTCGGCGATCGTCCCCGTGGACATGGACATCTCCCGAGATGCCGAGCACGCGTTCGGGCCGTTGATCTTCAGGCCGCCCCTGGACGAACGAAGAAAGCTTCGATGAGCGTGTACGCGAGAAAGGGCAATTTGCACTTCTGTTTTTCATTTTTGTTTTTCGGAAAGCCTTTGGCTTGATAAGTTTGTATTTTTAAGAGTGTCCTCGAATTTTTCGTGTGTTTGCTTGTTTCCTGCACCACAGAAAATAAATTATGCGTCGCCCAACGCTCAGACTTCGCTCAAGTATAGCGCTATCGGTCCTGACCAGATACCAAAGTTTCAGAGATGGCTGTTATCTTATTAACAAGTTATATATGATTTTCTGAACCTTTCGATGGGAAAATAGGGTCCGTTCTCGGGAGTTTGCGCCATTCGGCTCCATGTATTCGTGGGCTTTGTCGGCTGCCATTTTCCCATTGAACATTTTTTCAAAATTTCTTATAACTTTTGAACCGGATGACGGCAAGCTCTGAAAAGGCATCTCGTACGGACGGCTACCGCTACGTTCGGGCAGACTAAGCATTCGGCGATGCGTGAATTGTTATTGCAATAAAACAACAACAACAACAACAACAACAACAAACACTGCCTATTTTTTTTTTTTTTTACGGGGACATTTATTTAGTTTGATCGCACCCTTGGTAAAACCGGCAGTAGAAGTAATGTGAACGAGAACATCAGCGGTTCACCAAAGCAAGCGACAATGCACTAGTAAAAGATATTATTCTGTTATTCGTTTAGTTTAGTTTTTTTTTTCGTATACACTTTTTAGAAAGGCATCATTACTACAAATAATGTGTAGACGACCATAGCGGCGCTAAATTGGTTTTTGCATTTTTTTTAGTTTATTTATAATTTTACGCGCCCTAAAGATCCCAAAAGAACAAACAAACTACAATATTTGCTGATTATTTCCCTATTAAAAGGAATCTTAGATCGTGCGTGGTTGTAAGTTGAGAGTTGTTCTTAACGGACGCTTCGAAGCTCCGTATGAACCGTTTCGGTATACACACTCGTATGTACATAAAAGTTAGGGGAAAGACAAAATAGCAGCCGTATGGTGAATCCTTTTGTCCGTTATTTGATTATTTTTTTACCGATCTGTCAAATAGAGATTCATCTTTTTTATTATTGCTATGTTTTCCCGTAAATTCCGAAGTCCGTAGACCTCTGCATATATTGCGGGTTTAGAATAGCAGGACAAACCCCCGCGACACAGCTATGCTCGCCCTCATTGATGATTTCTTCCTCTCCACTCGCCTCCACTCGCCTCGTTTGCAGTGCTCAAGTGGAAAGAGTGTAAGGTCTTGTGGGAGGGGCTTGTCCCGCTACTCTTAACCTGCAACAGACTATACGTGGTATTCACTGGGCGCCATACTTCAGTGCGGCGTTCGCAGCTCATGCTCAGAACAATACCCAACATCAGTGCCGTATCCAGAGGGGAGGCTTCCCCTCTCCGCTCCCCGATTCATAAACATCCCAGCCACCTCCGACCCCCCCCCCCCTTACCCCCACGCACATACACACACACACCGAGAAAAATTCCTAGCTACGCCACTGCCCAATATACTTTTTGGAGGTGTGAAGTGCTCGTTGCGGAAGCGTTGTGGAAGCCCATTGTAAGCACGCACTCAGCAGCAACGAACTCAACTATGGCCACCAGTGTAAACAGTATACCTATTCGCGGCGAGAAGTTTGGGTATCGCCGCCTGGTGGAATTTTTCACAACCCAGAATGAGGATACTTCAGCTTCTTCCACTGGTGCAAGCACGTGCAGTGCCAAGCTTCTATGCACTATGAAAAATAAAACAAACCCGCGTGGGCAGCACGTGCACTACCCATAGTGAGGTTTATAGCGAGGAACCCAAAAGCGCCCCTAGCGAGCATCTCACCGCAAATGACAATACTTAGACGCCCCCGTGCCCGCCAATACCACCTAAAAGACAAGGCCTGCGTCTACACCCCTTTCACGTCATCATTAGTGGACCCACGCAGCTCCGCCTAGCTTGCAGCAGCATCGCCGCCAGCGCGTCTCGCAGCACCTCACAACGAGCGCGACGTTAGCAGACGGCGTCGCCAAGATGGACGCGTCTGCTGCGGCGGCTTTCGTCGAACTTTGGCGTGTTCGCCGCTTGGGTATCCACTAACGATGACGTCATGCGCAGGACTTCCAGGGGGCGCACTCACATCTCCGGAAAGGCGTTGCCGTTGATCTCCCTCTTCTCGTAGGGCGGCGGCGGCTGGGGCGCCTGCGGCTTGGGTGGCGGCAGCGGCCTCAGCAGGGCCCCGAAGACGCAGCAGTTGAGCACCAGGCCGGCCGTGCTGAGCAGCGCCCCCTGCCAGCCGTACACGTGCACCAGCCACTCGACGAGCGGCGCCAGGGCGAAGGTGCCGAAGCCAGAGCCGCACACCGCGATGCCCGTGGCGAAGGCGCGCCGCTTCTCGAAGTACATGGTCACCGACACGATGGCCGGAAGGTACATCAGCCCGAAGCCGGCCCCTGCAAGCGCGATCACAGAGAGCCGGGGCGTTTTACGTGCCAAACCAACGAAAAGCACCTGGAACGCTTCAGCGGAGGACTAATTTCGACCACCTGGGGACACTTTGACGTGTAACCGAAAGCTTGCGGTTGTACGGCGCGTGGGGGCGTCAGAAGTTAGAACGCAGAACTCTGGTTGGAAGGCTCAGTGGGTAGACCTACAGCTAGCAATCTGTGTCTCCACTGCACTCGTCGAACGCGTCAGAACGCGGAACGCCGCCGTCCGGCGTTTGGCTCTCGCATTTGAACGCCTTCTACGAGTGCAGTGGAGACAAAGGCTGCTGGCTTTAGGTCTACCCACTAAGCCTTCCAACCAGAGCTCGGCGTTCTGACGTCCCCTCTCGCCTGCTCCTCTCCCTCACTTCCTCGGCGGAGAACTCCCGTTAGTTGGGATTTGTGAACGGACGCAACTGTTCCGTATAAAACCCTCAGTAGCTCCTTTGTGCGTGGTGCCCCCTGGTACCCTCGTAATACCATTCATTGTTATTCCTATAATCAGTACAACCAATGAGGAGGCCGCTTTCACTGCACATGTTGTCACGGTAGCAGAAGGGTAGACGCCATGTTGCCACTGAAACTGCACAGTCATTTCATCGTGATATCGATAGCACCTCTCAATGGTTGAATGGATTAAGGAAGAACAATGGTTGACTTTCCGAGTGAATTGTGGGGTGTTCCTGGTAGTTCTTGGTGTGATGAGTTTCAGTGAAAACAGGAGGCGATCCGTTCTATACTAGGAGTCCTAAGCTCACAAGCCGTTGAGTTTGGGTGTTGATGCTTTCGGTTGCTGAATGCGGACATGATTTAATTTTTGCCGAGGTGAGTAGGGACCTTGATCACCCCAGTTTAACCGACTTGGAGTGGGTACTTTTAAACCGAAGAACCGGCTGTTTTGAGCGCTGTTGGAAAGTCCAGCAAAACACGTTGCGTCGTCTTGGTCAGTGGCACGTCTAAAGAAATTGCTAATGCCTTCCCGAAGATGGGTCCTCCCTATTGAAGCTGAGGTTACCTGCTTGGTGGAAAGAAAGGAAATAGCCTGCACTTCTATAGTTTTAGGGTGGACGATGAGATAGTCGTCTACGAAGCGGAAGACTTCACACTGTTGGGGTTGTGCTCTTTAGGTTTGCCTCGACGGCCCGGTCTACGTAGGACAAATAGATTTTACTTAGTACTGGCGCAAGGCACGACCGTATGCAAACACAGAATTTTTAAAGCCAGATCTTTCCTTTATGTTCAATCATTGTAGATTTTAGGTATAGCTGAAGAAGGTCAATGAATCCTGGAAGTGGTGCTCCGGAGGAGTTTTGGAAATCGCATAGTCCGTGTTCAGTGACTGCCTCTTCAACATAGTTTAGGAGGTACGGAATGTCCAGGTTATAATACATGTCTTCTATGTCCAGTGAAAAGAAGGCTGTTTCAGGTGCGGAAACATGATCGCGGCAGGATGGCACTTATAAGCTCTTGTGAATTTCGGGTGCCAAAGGGCTGGGAAGGGTGAATGGAGGATAGGTGTCTCTGAAGAAAAAGAGCCAAGTGTTTTTGCCAGCAACCTCTCTCGGAAACGATAGTGGGGGAAGGGGATATCCGGTTTGTGAGTTTTGGCGGAGCAGAACACTTCCAGGTACTGCTTAGCTGAAGCTGCTACGGAAGTACGTCCTCATCTTCGGAAGGTTTAACTCGATGCACGGGTCTTTTAGCTTGCCGCGGAGTGATCTGGACGGGCTCTTTTTCAGAACGCTAAAATTCTTGTCAACTTCAGCGCTGGCCTTTATCTTTTGTCTTTTGACAATTGTCTTTTACGCTATTTAGTGAATCTAAGAACACACGTTACAACACATAACACCCGAAAGAATGTGCCTTGGAAAATAGACACCTGAAGAACAACGCACGGCTTAGAAATGCTACAAAAACTGTCAATTGAAAGCAAGAAGCGTGCTCGAATAAACCAAATTCGTTTTATTTTTTATTTTTTATTTTTTTACAGCGGAGTTGAGCTTCCCATGTTTCGTGTCCATGGACAAATAAATTCGACACAACCCTCTGGACAGTAACCGCCATCTATGAGCTGTACTATGTGTCGCTCATAGATGGCGGCACATAGTACTGCTCCGCTGCTCTCCCTTCCTCACCAAAATGGAAAGGCTGGATTTTTTTTAATCTGTTTTTTACTTCAGTTGTATTTCCCTCTCGATTTAAATGAATTGTTCTTACTTTCGAAGGTGTACGGTTCCTTTCGCCCAGAAACGTTTGGCGAAGCGGCAAACGTCGTCACAATTACGCGCCCCCTATCTTTTTCACCCTTCAATTCTCAGGGACGCCGAAAATGAAATCAGAACCCCAGACAGGGCTTGGTTGTGTGCGCATGGAAGGAGGGACGCGAGCGTGAGAAAAGAAGGAGAGGAAGCTGGGAGAAGGGAACGTCAGTCCGCCGCATCGATTGCAATTGACGCGCGAAGCGACCGAGCGCTCGTATGCACATTTCAAGACTTGTCTTTTATTAGTTGCAGACAGCTGCCAGATACTTTCGCTTGATCCAGATGACAGCGGAAGCGAGGCAGTGCGAAGAGCCCAGCAAGGCTGGACGGTTCGATCATCGGTGATATTGGTACGAAAATTATACAGCCCGACTGAACATCGGGCACGGGAGACAAGGGTTGTCAGAGACAGCATGTTATTAGGGGCAAAGAGGCTTGCGGGATTGCTCTTGGAGACGCCTAATGTTCTGCAATGCATGCCATTATGGTTGCAGCGCTGCCGCCGACCCATTGAAGTTGGACATTAGCTGAAAGGGGTTCTTGAAATTTTCTGATAGCGGAGCTCTTATGTGCGTCGACGATCGAATTCTGTCCAATTTTCTTTATTATTATTATTATTATTATTATTATTATTATTATTATTATTATTATTATTATTATATTATTATTATTATTAAACCTACCTATATTGGGACTTTTTCTCTAGTGAATTGTCTCATCGGAAAGAGATAGGGGGGGGGGGGCGGAATGGGGTGGAGTTGGGAAAATCGGGAACTTCCGCGCTTAGATGGAATGATTGGAAAACTAAAGTTGGAAATAATAAAATTTTAATTTCGAGTCAATACTGAACATTTACTAAAGCCATAAAATTTTATATATATATATATATATATATATATATATATATATATATATATATATATATATATATATATATATATATATATATATATATATATATATATATAAGACGTGATTGTAATATGTTTTTTTATTAGGTAATCGAAAGCGATCGCGTCCTCTGTTCGAAAATCACGTGTCTCAAAAACGTTCCCATAAATGAGAAGCATCGGAGAAGCTTAACCGGAGAGAAGTGAAGTAGACTAGTAGATATAAAAAGTGAGTTGAGCATGTCTAATTGGTGATCGAGCTCCGCGCTCACCCGTGCAGAGTCCGATGGTGAAGAAGAGGTAGGTGACGTTCGGCGCCGGCACGCTGATCACCAGGCCGGCCGTGGCGAGTAAAGAGCCCGCTATGGTCACGGACCGACAGCCGTACTTGGTCGTGAGTCCGCTCGCAACTGGACCTGCGGGCAACCAAGGACGACACGACATTCCACACTCTCTACGCAGTTATAATCACTAAGAGCCCCATACATTTGACACTGTCCTACCTTCAGAACGAGCCAGGAAAAACCTATATAGGGGGTATTCACTGGCGGCCATATTTGAGGTCACTGTTTAGAGCGCATGCTCAGAACGAGCTCACATTAATAGGCTGCCAAGACCGTCAATCTTGATGGTGCGGGGTGCACGTTGCAAAATAACTGGGGAAGCTAGCCATCAGCACGTGTTCAGCATTAGCGCACACAGATATGGCCGCCAGTGAATACACCCTATACACAACTCGAAACAGCTAGCAGAGACAAGCGGTCGGCTGGGTATGTTTTGAAGCAGAATGTATCTATGGGCCGGTTTCCAAGTTTAGGGCGTCACAGGAAGTTGTTACGAAAGCGCGATAATACGGGTTTTCACAACAAACCGCTAAATTTAGTTAACGCAGCTTACCCCTATGGGTCACGTGACCGCGTAACGTGACGTCGTGGTGCTTCGTGACGTAGTGCCACGTAACGCTACGTGCTCACGATCTCTCCGCCCGCCCGCAGCACCAACTAAGGTGGTGAAATTTGGGGTTCGTTAGTGGGCAGACAAGAATAATGAATTCGAAGCGTTCGCGCTAACTGTGTCGCAGACTGTATCTGTCGTCGCCTGATCCTTGTGTCTCTTGCAGCTGCATGCGTCGTGACAAGATTCGGACTTGCGCTGGGGGCGGGACAGCTAACCAATTACTCAGTTAGCAATCGATCCATCGATCAATCTACCAATCAATTAATGTTTTACTTTTATTTTATCAAAAAAGGCGGTAGCTGGGACAAGGAGCTGCAGCAAGTGCACCTCCATGATAAGCTTACAGCGAGTACCTATACGCGGTACTTCGCGCGTTACGTCTGCCATTCCAGCGTGAGCATGTTACGTGTTATAATTTTGCTGCCGCATCGCAGAGGCCATTTAAGAATAAACAAATATTAGCTTGGGTCCCGTCATTCGCTAAGTTCGTTCAGTTGTTGAACTTGTTTGAAGGTTATACTCGCTCAAAGTGATAGTAATATATGTTTAGATACTATAATCGAAACGATGTTGTTTTTCTTTTAATTTATATTAAGATGCCTGCATAGTGTGCAATAGAAAGGTATAATTAGTTAAAGTTATTAATGGGAAATTAAAACTTAAAACGTGATAAAGTATACGTCCGTAATAGAACCTATTTGAAGTGCGGTAACCGCTGCAAAAACAAACAGAAACAGTAACATAAAAATGATGGGCCATTCCACTCTGTGAAGGTGGATGACCAGAGAAGCTGTTTAGCACACGACACAGACGTGACGCATGTGCGGTGACCACACAGCTTCCTGACGTCACGCCTTCGTGACGTCATCGAAGCCGTGACGTCATTTCTGTTGCCGCGCACGAAAAATCCACGGGACCCTAGCCATAAACAGCTTCGCTGTAAAACCTGTAAGCATTAAAACAAAATATACTCTGTGATTCTCCGTTATTTAAGCATACGACTACTTAGCATTTGAATACCTGAAGAAGCAACATCTCTTCAGGGTGAATTAAACCAGGCATTAGAGATGTGACCCTACACATTTTTGCCAAGCTCCTCGTGAGATCATATAAATAAATATACTTGTTTATTAATGTTACTTCTAAAAAGGGTTTGTAAACTTTATCGCAGAGGCAACTTAAGAACACTTTACTACATCCGACCATATTGGTAGCTTGGTAAAATGCGTCGCAGCGGTAACTTGCGTACGCTTTATTAGAGCCAACCAAACTAATAGTAAAATCCTTTTAACGATGAAGCGTATGGAAGGGGCCAAGGAAAAGTAAATAAAAGGAAAAGAGCTCGTAAAAAAAATGTGAATGCTTTTTTAAATTGTTTGTAACGAGGCAAGGTCACGGCTTCCTGCCGTACTCACAAAGCGGTCCTGGATGCACGCTAAAGACCAACCTTGTAACGAAAGTGCCGGGAAAATAAACGAGTCGCTAAAAGCGGCCTTTCAAAATACCGAGGCCGCCCAATTGCAAACATATCGCTAAATAAAAAAAAAAAAAACATTGCGCGTTTTTATTGCGTGGGCCGTTACCCTGTGGCTGTCTTCTTCAAAGACGTGTCCATCATGCCCGCGAGAAAGGAGACTCTTCCCCCAAGTCAAAAACGTATAAAAAAAAAAGACAAGAAGTGTATTGATTACAACACCGGAGCCCTATCGTTCGGACGGTTTATCTGACTGGGCTCAGGTAGAACGCGGGAACTCAGCCCGAACGAGCCAACAGATCAGGAAACCATTACTCGGAGAAAAGGATGTGGAAGGGCAAAGACCACACGTAGAGAAGGAAAAATACAGTCGCTAGAAAACGACGCGCAAGTAAACAAAGGGAACAGGCCTTGTTTGCCTGTACTTCGGCTTTTCGTGTCGTTTATGTTTTCATTTCTGGACATGTTCTGCCATCCAACCCGAGTTTCTACCGAATATTCTCCGCATGTTGGGAGACATTATGGTTTTGGCACATATGCAGCCAGTGGAAGTAACTTGGAACTAAATTCGAAAAGGCTTGTTGGCTACCTGCTGCAGTGCCGCATGCATTTCTTAAAAATAACCTTTATAAAACGTATTGACGTAGTATTTGTAAATCTTGTTTCGATCTATTTGAGAAATGTTTTTTGTTTCTGAAGCTAATGACCCTATAAAGTTCACTTTTCACGTAATAGTGCTTCTATTTAAGGTACCCGCCAATGGCAGGATTCCGCACGAGGGTGGGACGACCGCGACGAGCGACCGAATCGTTCGACCCACCTGAATCCGCCTTTTCTTTTATCGTTAATCGAAATCCGAGGAAATGGTCGCTCTTTCTGCACTGGACAAGATCGAACAACAGACTCAAACATAGCGAACAACACTTCGGACAGCCGAGTGCGCTTCAACGCCGAAAATTATGGCTTCGATACTTCGTCGTATAAAAGGAAAAAGCGTCCATCGGTCAACGGGCGTTCTGTTCCGAGCAGATAAAGCGCACCTGACCTAAAAGCGACGAAGAATGGCTGCGTCCAGAGTGGCACCATCGATCTTATGTCTTCTTTGTTTGTATGTTTACCTAAGCGTACACAAATCATTAGGACTGCGAGAACAAAAGAGTGACTGTTCTTGTCGATGAGTACGCTGCATGCAGATGTTTACCATGACCTCGTGATGACAGATTTGGCGGGACAACGGGTCGCAAGCATGAGCCCGGGTTGAACTTCACCCACGTAAGCGCGATACATTTTTTTAATTATTTCACCCACTTGTTGTCAAAATACACTTTGTCCCACGCACCTAAGATAGCCGATAATAAAGGAAGGAACAGCCGCTATCATGTCGATTCTCCGGCGGAGCATATTTTCCTCGAGGCTTTTATAATGCTTTGGCTGAATTGAGCATGTAGCCTCTGGTCCAATTAAAGGCCCAGTCGGAGTTCCTAATACAGCTTCTCGGAAAGGTACACTCGTACTCTCTCGTAGATGACCTCTCTCGTAGAAAGAGGACATCAATCATAATGTGGCTTTGGTCGGATATGCCCTGGTCGATAGTGCGCCGACAATGCGGTGAATGTCAGTGTTGGAGGTTCACTAACGCTCCTCGTCGGGCTCTTTCTTAGATTGTCGTATCTAGTACCTCTGATGCGATGACCGACGCTACTTAAATGCGACTCTGTGGTCGCCGACAGCTTAAGACCGACGACCATTTCGCGCTTTCCACTTTTCCCTCGCTTCCTCCTCTCCCCCTTCTACCCTGTCCACCGTTGTCTGTTTTCTCCTCCCCTGTGGTGTGAAGGATCTTCTGCCTTGCAGAATCAAGAGTGTGGTCCTCGGTCTTTCAACGCAACGCAGGGTGCGCTAAGTCTTGGTCATCTTACTATCACTCCGCAGCAAATCAGGCTGTGACAGCAGCTAATATGAAAACTACACAACGAAATGACGAAGTAACTTTGCGTGAACGTAATGCATAATACTGCCCTACGTCTGCTTCAGCTGTCGGTGACATGACGCCACTATGGTGGCGCTGCTGTAGGCTCTGCGCACGCGCAGTTCGGGCAAACGCGGGCTTCTTTGCAACGCATCATTCCGACTGTGAGAAACGAGAGACTCACCGATGCAGAAGGTGGTGCCCACCATGATGGAGGCGATCCAGGCGGTCTTGCCCTTGCTCTCCTGGAAGTACTTGAGGAACTCCAGGTAGAAGATGCCGAACGTGTACGTGACGCCGTCGGCGATCACGTGGATCATGAAGGACGACAGGACCACGACCCAGCCCCAGCCGCCGTCAGGAGGCTGCGCCAGGAGCCGCCGCCCCCGCCCCACTGGGAGACGTCGTCGACGTCATGGTCGCGCTCCGAGGCCTCTTCTCGGGTCCCATGCCGGCCTTTCTCTCTGGCCTTTCTTTCTTAACTTGTTTTTGTTTCTTATTCTGGAATACTGTAGTCGGACCTAGTGGCTGATAGTCCTTGGATGGGCTAGTCTCTCGTAAAACGTTCTTCTTTTCTAGATTCCTGGTGATGCTTCTGCTTGTCCTAACGATGCCTGGAGAGAAGGAATGGGAAGGTACAAATAAAAACACGGCATTTTATTTTTCTTTGACGCGTAAGGGTAAATCGAACCCGATCACAGGAAGTTATAAAGAGCCCTGTCTTGTTTTTTGTTTCAGCTTTCAATCATCTCGTTTCCTGTGCTCTTAGAAATCGGGTAAGAGCAGTTCACGAAAGGGTGGTTTTAAAATATTACTTAATAATGTTTAACCATCAGTGTTTATTTTCAGTAAATTACGTGACGCAATGAGAAAGAAAAAATAAAGACTGGACGATAAAGCTTGACTTTGACCCCCTCCCCCTATCAAGTGAACAACTTTTTAGATGGGTCAAAGTCAAAGTCAAAAAGCAGTTCCGCAAACGAAGGTCCATGGGAACTTTACGAGGCGCAGACCATCACAGCTTGTGGGGACGACTGTGTCAGTGCGCCTCTCTGTGTCGTTGTCGGACATACAACTGCTATGTTTCCACCACCTTACACGAGGTCTTAGGTGGCTCCTTAGGTTCGGTGGATGTTTCTCTGAAACTATACTTCTTTCAAACATTACGTTGAAACATTTGTAAACAGTAGTTTTTCGTTTCTCTTTTGTGTTTTCTTTTACTTTTATTTAATCTTTATTAATTAATCTAATCTTACGGTCTCTTAAAACTGAATTTGCCTTGATTTAACCTGTCCCGTTTTTCTCTTATATTTTCGTATTTTTTGTTTTATTTATGACCTCTCCCCTTCTTCTCTTCTTTCCTCTTTCATACACTTATATTAGAACGCCAATATAGCGCTGTCCTGTCTTCTTCATGTCCTCGTCCGTCTCTTGCGCTATACTATAGACATATACCTTTTTCCGAGTTACCCAAGCATTAAAGAGAATGCCGAGGAGGTAGGTTCACGCGCTGCGCGTGCAGGCGTCTGCAGCTGTAACCGTTCGAAAGCAAAAATCTCACTTCGCACGCGCGTTCCACAAACGCTTAATTTTGGTTATCTACTTCGATTATTTTGTATATCAAGGAAGGCGAGCGCGTGCAGCGCGTGTGCCTACGTTCCCAGCATTCTCTTTGATGCTTTGGTAGTTTAGCGAAAGGCCCATTGCAAGCTTAGCGCCCCGACTGCTGCCCCATGGGCACCAAACACGCAAAACGTGCGCGTGAACGTCACCATGAGAGGCTTCCATGTGCTTTCCCGCACGTGCAGAGACGTGACGGCGGTCAGATGCCCTGCTTGCAATCGTCTCTAATAAACCTTTCCGGAACATCCGAGGAAACCTCGCGGCGAGGGGAATTCTGGGGCTGTTTAGATGTACGCTCCTATCGACTCTAACACTTCGTATATCCTGAAAGCGGCACGATTAATTCTTTCATCTCAATAAAAAGCTAAGAACGCACAAAAAAAAATAAAGCGAATACAATCGGAGGTCATCAGATACCCTGTTTGGTTTTCCTTTTGCCTTCTCTGCGTTTTGAGATCATAAAATGCTAAAGCAACGTCAACTTTTTCTATACCGGGATAATCTCACGTGTCATACATCGGAACGTCACAATGCGTCAAGCAGACATTAGGGGCGCCACATATTTCCGGAAAGGTTTATTAGTATGTTGAACAAACTAGCCGAGCTTAATATTTTAGTACATTTTCATTGGGTACATCCGGCACAGCCTGAATACAGCTCCCAGAATCTTAAGAATATAGCTCACTAAGCACATTTATTTGACTCAAATTAAAAATTGAGAATACGCCGCAGCAATTTTAAATTCAGAATCAGATTCAGATTTATTAATTTTTTCACAACTTTGATAAGGACGCGCAAAATTTGTTCGGACCCGTGGCCACAGTTGCTCACGTCGGGTCCAATCACAAAATAAATTTTACAATGCGACACACATGCAAAAATTGCAACAAAGAAAATGGCTAGAATCCCTATCCAAATATAACCTCATCACTCGTCTTTAGTCATTTGAGGCCGTCTATCTTCCAGTCTCCGGTTACATTATATACCTAATTCCGTGTTTTCGGTGTTTATTTTATTTTCTTCCGAATTCCGCAGTTTTTCTTTTTTGGAGGGGGGAGGGGGGGTAGTTTTTTGTGTAAATTTTAATAACTTAACTGATTAACACAAAAAACACCGAGCCTGTAAAAAAAGTATCACCCCTTTCTAAAAACAATAATAAATAAACACCTTTAAATTTGAAAAGAAAAAAAATAAAGACCGAAAACAGGAACTTTCATAGACCGATCTCACTAAGTGTTCCACGCATGTGTGATACCGCCATAACTATAGGGGGCATTCACTGGACGCCATATTTGAGGTCAATGTTTAGAGCGCATGCTCAGAACGAGCTTACATTAATAGCCTGCTAAGACCGGCAATCTTGATGGTGTGGAATGCACGTTGCAAAAGAACTGTGGAAGCTGGCCGTCAGCACGCGCTCAGCAACCACGCACACGGATATGGCCGCCAGTGAGTACTCCCTAGAGACTATAGTTCATAGGAGGCCGGCGCCAGTGCACGAGACAGTCCGTGCCGCCTCGTGCTCTGCTCGCGCAGACTCTCAGCGGGGTTCTCGCACGTGCAGAAAGGCTACACATCCCACGATGCATAGCGGCAGCGGCGGCGTAATGAAGTTGGCTGCGAGGTCGCTCTCTTCTGTCTAATTACCACAACAGAGCCCCATCGTCCCTGCGGTGAAAATTAGCCTAAATTTAATTACGCTCAACGTTAACCCGTTTTCGCTTGCTTCATAAACGGTACCGCTCTCGCCGCGGATATACAAGCTCATTTTTGCATATTCCGACATCATCATCTTGTCGATTTAACGACTGCTGCAATTTTAAGTGCACTTCCGGTTCCAGTAATTCATTTAATAAATCATTCCTACCCCTCATTGATGGGGTTTGGAGAAATCTTCAAAACCTGGCAAACATAACTGATCCTGTTTTTTTTTTTATTATTATACTTCTTATTTTTTCATTTGCATAATTACATTTTTTTAAGTTGCTCTGGCGTTTTTTTTGTTTTTTTTAGCTACCCGAATTAAGCTTTTTTTTTTTTTCAGAACTCCCAGGCTCAGATGTTCTTGATATGCTATTTATTATCTTTAAATTAAACAGGAAGAAAGAAAAAGGTTAAATGACAAAGCCAACGTTCAAATTGTCCCGCGCTCTCCAGTGAGGTGACGTGCAAGTCGAGCAGGCAGTCTAGAAAACACTATTTTTGATATGTTTCTTTTTCTTTTTTTACCTATTTGTTGGCGTTACTTTTCCCAGCATTCATGTCACACCATCGAACCTGTGTTGGGACCCGTGGGTGCCGTGGGCTTGCCCCCATGTTACAACATTGGATGGATGCTAACGGCTGTACTCTTTACAAAGGGAGGTAGCTTGCGCCACCTAGCCTATAAACTAAAAACCAAGAAAATAATTTCTCCCCTCGCCCCTTCCAGTCCCCTTTCCAGCGCTGTGTCGTTTTCCGTTGAACCCTTCCCACATGCAGTGCACCCAGAGGGCTCTAAAAGATAACATACAATAGAGTAACTGTATATGACATACAACAAACCAGTCAAGGTTCTATTCAGGCCCGTGAGTGGAAGAGAGCAAAGTCAATAGCACCTAGAAGACAAGGCCTCTCCCCCTCCCTTTCCACCCACAAAATGAAAAAAAAAACGTCACCGTGTTTTTGTTTTTATGATGTCGAAACAGGTTTAATCTTCGTGCCATCGAGGCGCGAATGCGTGCCAAGTTCATCTGTGCGACCTCACTGCGACGAGGCAACTTGTAATACATTGTGGGATACCACTGCATTTGCCACGATAGCGCGGACGGGAAAAGTGCGATTTATTTGCTCGAGGGGCGATGGGGAGGGGAAGGGGGGAGGAGGAGGGGGCTGACGGGTGACGCAAGGCGATTTAGGAGCGCGGGCGATCAGCTGCGGCTGGCACGCCCGCGTAAACAGCTGCTTGGAGCACCGCCAGACCCCCGACTGCTGGTCAGACTGCCGGGCGAACCGCGACCGCGTGCGTCAGAACCCGCGACGAACCCTTCCAGGAAGGAAGCCCGTCAGTGACGCAACCGGCGTCCTACGGAACCCCCTCTGGGTAACCACGAAACAACTCTTGGAACGGGGGGCCCGAAAGAGCATGTCGTTTGCACTGATGTCGCCTGCCTTTCGGGTGAAGCGAAACCACGGTTGCTACGGTCTCTAGCTGAACGAGGATCGTCTTATCGCCAGTTTGGTCCCTGCGCCCTCTCGTTCCTTTACCCGCGTTGTATGCCCTAGAAATGATACTTGCGCATCTGCGCATGCGCGGTCTGCATGATGTTCCGCGTGACGGACAGTGAACGAGATCTTACTCTCGCTCACTGTTCATGGGAATGTCGAGTTTTCGAGCTAAATTATTTCTTGGATCGCCGTTCGCTGAATAGGCGTTGCAGATCGCGGTGATTAGAGAGTTTTAGTAGATCGTTCCGATAACTCCGATAACGATACCCCCATACTCCGACGCCGCCTTTGCGCATGCATCATATCGTTATAGGGTCCTAGGTATCGGGGGTATCGGAGCTATCCGGAACGATCTACTAAAACTCTCTATTGACAGACCGCTTACTCCTCGGGAAAGTAGACGGACGGACTCTTACAGGGGAGCTGTTACTTTCGCCAGGATTGTGTCCGCCAGCAAGCAAACGACGACACAGAACTCTGGACAGCTACCGCCATCTATGAGCGACGGCGGCGACCAGACAATCGGCTTGCCGGTTGTCTGGTTGTTGCCGTCGCTCATAGATGGCGGCAACCTTTCGAGCCCCTCCACTCTGGCTTGTCGACTTACGGCCGGCCATTACGTCATTCCCACCATAGCTCACTCTTCTTCCTTCTTCACCACAGTGGAAAGGCTGAAAGTTTTTTTCGTGCGTGAATGCGATATGAACAAAGAACGTAGCAACGTCCACCAGATGGCAGACGACGTGCAAAAACAAGAACGTTGTACCGTGCGGACCTCGAAATAGCAGACGACAAGTCCCTCGACTCCGAATCCGCTGCAACGCAACGCGTCTGCTTTTTTTTCTTTTTTTTTCTTGCAACAAGAGCAGCGCAACACTGCGCTATTCCTCGAGAGGGGAATTCACTGGCGTTCCACCGAATGGGCCCGTGTTGAAAGCGATAGCATGTCGCCGGTTGTTGCGCGAAGGCTACTTGGAAGGGTGAGACCGACGTCCGCCACCAACTGGAGGTAATGTTGCCACAGGGATTTCACCTCGCGAAAACAAGCAGCGGAGGCAGTCAGCGTGGCGAAAGACACGAGGGATACATTTACGCTAAACGACTGGTGCATATAGTTACTCAGATGTCGTCACCTGTACATTTATAATAGTTTGTTCCAAGCGCTGGATGTATCTGCAGTCCTTTACTGTGGCCTCAAAGCTCCAATTTCTATTTCTTTCAAAACAAATTGGCCTCAACTTTCACTTTAAGTTTCATGTAATCTACCTCACAGGCATCGAGCGATTCATTACGTGAGGCGGAAAGCAAGAAAGTGGGAAAGTCAGCTGACGAGCATTACGTCAACAAGCATTATAACGAGTCAAGTGTTGACACTCGAAATTCAACGACTTTAATTAATACAAATATCGGGCAGAACCAACTATGTTGTAGAATTAAGTGATTAGCTGCAGACATAATTGCAAGAGCCGTGGCCGGTAACGTGTCAATTTTACCGCTAAATTTAGCGGGTAAACTGAATTGGTGTTGAGGTCAGCTGACATCAGGTCATGTGACGTAATTTTTTTCCGCTAGATTTAGCTGCGGAAACTGAATTGGTGCTGGAATCATGTGACGTCAATTCTCCCGCTATATTTAATGGGGAAACTGAATTTGTGTATAGGTCACAGGACATGAAATCATGTGACGTCATTTTTCCCGCTGAAATTTAGCGCGGAAACTGAATTTGTGTATAGCTCACGTGGCATCAAGTCACATGACGTCATTTCCCCGGCTAAATTTGGTGGGGAAAATAGAAGGCCCAGAAACATACCTCAAAGTGGCCTGAAGCCCTAAGAAAGTTAATCGCTTTAAAAGAGAAACACTTGACATATAATAGATACTGTTTTCATAACGGAATACATCAGCGAGAGCAACAAAAACAATTATTCACAGTACAAAGATGTTTGCTTTCTCACATTTTTTCTGCTTCTACTTTCTTGTTCTGCTGCGCTTTATTTCAAGACTTAGAAAGCAAATAGAAAATCCAGTACCAGCAATAAAGTAATGATTTCGATTCCATACCTAACCTGGCAATGCACTAATGCTCGTGGACCTACGTTTTCGGAAGCGCTCTGAGGCCCAATCACTGTGACCTCCGACGGAGGAGCGACCCTGAGAATATGCATAGAATATAATCTGCGATGTGAAACTGAGAATGACGTTGTCCAATTTTCTCTACAGGCTTCAGTCTCACGTAGAAACGCTCATTTTTGTATCTAAACATGTATTTCCACTTAGTAGAT
Organism: Ixodes ricinus; assembly: GCA_037355805.1. Taxonomy (NCBI): domain Eukaryota; kingdom Metazoa; phylum Arthropoda; class Arachnida; order Ixodida; family Ixodidae; genus Ixodes; species Ixodes ricinus. The sequence continues at coordinate 33,991 of JAZHYW010012534.1, forward strand.
CTCGGCGATTGACTCAAATACACGATCACCTTTCTGGAGTGGGCCTAAAGTTCAACATCTACCCACAAACAAATAAAGTACTAAATAAACTACTTAAAGTACATACGGAAGTGGGCTCACAAGTAGGGTTCCGTGTTTTTGGTATGTACCGATAAACGCCGAATAGTAACCACCGAACCGGTTTCGTGAAGATCATGAAAAGCCGAGAAACTCCGAATCGGAGCTGTTTTTGAATAAGAAAAAGCCCGGGCTGGAATCAATCTACACCTACGGCTTTCTTGTGTGTTGACCCGGAGCACAGCAAACACAAACTCTCTGCGAAGCTGCTTCTTTTTCTGATCGATACCAAGACTCTATAATGGTCACGTACATACATGCATGTTTCTCGGAGGTTGCAAAAATCCCACGCGCTTGTTTTCTCCAATATAAGCCCCAATTACGCCGACATTTTTTCTTTTAGTCCGACACTAAAATCTGTGTTAAAAAAAAACAAAAACATCTAGTTCATACAAAAAAAACGTAAAACGCTCAAAAATTAAAAAAAAAAAAAACACGAAATCGTTGAAGCAACAAGCTTAACGGAATTCACCAATTGCCGTGAAAATACGTAGGTGACCCGATTCGTCGGTTCTTCGCTTCCGGCTAACGAGATCGACCATGCGACGCGGAGCAATAGTATTAGTGTTGGCATCGATCGAATGAATGTTTAATCCACTCCATAATTCGATCCGCTCTCTTCTGGGAGACATTGATGGGTACAGGAGTTGATGCGAGCGAACGCCATGGCACCGACACGGAGGGGGACGGACCAAATTCGAACCGACACCGGGCCTCCTGAGGCCGACGCGCTCGACGTCCTCTAGGAAACGTTCGACCCTATATTTACGTGACGACGTCACATGTCGTGCGACATTATGAGAACTGCTTCTCAGCGATATCCGGGCGTAAAAAAAAAAGTCGTATAAATAAACCAATGAAATGATTGCAATTAAACATTTCACAGACGTGTATTCCACAGGTGGCGCAATCATCATATTTAAAATTTATGAGTGTAGGTTTCAGAAAAAAAATGTAAGCCTAAAAAGGGGAGAAAATTAAAATAACATCTGGTTGACGCCGTTGCTTCCAGATGGCACAACATAAAGCAAAAACGAGAAAGCTTCTTTGAGATGAACAAGATTCAGCACTTCAGAGCGTGTGCCTGAACCTACACTGATAAAATCTGAGAATGATAAATGCACCATCTCAAGACACCTTTATGAAAATGTTCGATGGCTTCAATGGTTTCCTAGATACTCTTGTAAGTATCTAGGAGTAGTACTTACAAGATTGTCAGTAATTTTAAATTGTCAGTAATTTTAAAAGTCTTGGAGTCATATTTTCGGAACATATGTTGTGGGACAGTCACATTAACCACTTTCTTGCAAAATTATCTACCATCATAAGTCTGACATTCCGTAATGGCAAAACACTCCCAGTCAGTGTGAAGCTATTAATTTACAATTCTTTATTCTATTCTCATCTGAGCTACTGCAACCTAGTCTGGGGTAACACCACTGTCACAAACCTGCAAAAATTATTTTTACTGCAGAAAAAAATGGTTAGAATATTATGCAACCTGCCTTATGATTTCCACACAGGCAGCTTGTTTAGAAGTTTAGCTTATTAAAAATTCATAGCCTTTATGAATACCGATTGATTCGGAGTTTAAAATCAGAGAAAAGGAAACATTATAAATCGTTGTCAACTCTAGCGGCATTGACACCAAATGTACACGTTCACTTAACTAGACACATGGAGTATTGGAAGGTTGTCTACTGTTCTACTAACTATGGTAGGCAAATGTTGCGATATACCATACCAAAACTGTTAAATTTCCTTCTAGAAAAAGAAATTTGTATTGACACTATCTCCTTCAAGGCTTTGCGTTCTCTTTATCTGTAGCAGTGATTTACCTCCCCCACTCAATGATTCTTTAAATTTGTTTATGCTATATAGAATGCACTCTTTTTGTTTTTCGGATTTCTGTCTGCAACGACTGTGCATGCCATCTATTTAGGTGATTAATAGCTGTTTTGTAATCTCGTGCATATATATATATATATTATTTTTTGTTTATTTTCTGCTGCAATGCCAATGTACGGGGCCGAGGGCTGGTCAAGCCTCCTTTGAGGCTTTTACCCTTTGCTCCACCATGCTTCATGGAAAATAAACTATTATTATTATTATCCTAAGCACACATAATTCCTGGAACCTTTATATTAATTATGTGACTAACAACGCTAACCGTATGCTTGGTTATCTTAAACGTAATTTTTCTATGGTCCCTTCATCATTAAATCTACTTCTTTGTAAAACACGAGTGAGGTCAAAGCTTGAGTATGCAACCTCCATCTAAGATCCCGGTACCGCCTACATTACTAACTCTCTCGAATTAATTCAGAACAGATCCGCATGTTTTATTTTTGCTAATTATAATCGTACCGCTAGCGCAACATCAATAAAAAATACTTCATCACTACCCAGTCTCGCACATCGCCGAAAAATTTCTAGTATTTGTCTCTTTCACAAAATGTTTCATCACAACACTGTACTCAGAAATCAATTACCTCCCCCATCGTTTGTTCCTGCACCCTTGGATCACCGTCACAAGGTAAGCGTTCCATTTTTCCATTATAACAAATATTTTGCTTCGTTTATTCCTAGAGTTTCGAATGAATGGATTAGTCTACCTGCATCACTTACACCAATTGTTGATTGTGTTCTTTTTTTGTTCAAATTTTCCAAACCATGTATTCCCTGTTGTGTAACTATTTTGTATTTTCCACTGTTATTTTGTTTGTTTTCTCACCACTCCCCTCTGTAATGCCTCCGGCCCTGAGGGTAAAATAAATAAATAAATAAATGGTTCATTGCTTTACTTAGACGATGTTGTTTACGCCCGAGGAGCTCTCGGAAACACCCTGTAGAAAAGAGGGTGCACGCGCGTGGACCGAATAACGCGCGCGAATAATGCCACGTCATGCAATTGTCTCTTTGTAACGAAGGCCGATAAAGTTTCCATAATTCATTATTTCTCCAGCGTGGAATGACACTGTGGTACGCGCGAGGCCATTTCCATTCTTTTTTCGTGGTCTTTAAAGGGAAAACTTCCGAAATATGCAGATAAATTACCCGTACTAATTGAATGAGAATAAAATATGCACACTGCACATTACGACCAATGTATACACTACAGTATACAGCTGATTATCTAAACTTAAATACCTTTAATTATTTAGTTCAAGCATGGTGCGCCTTGAACCTACTATGCTCTGAAAGAAAAAAACCGTGCGTATTGTTTTCCGTGAAGCACTGGGAGAGCTAATCACTGCAATCTACACCAAAAAGGTAAAACATATGCTCAGTATCCAGACTTGATTTCTGTATCTAAGCATAAATTCGGTCTCGTCGTTTGCCAGCTCCGTCCGCAGATCATGGTGATTGGTAGAGCTTGGAATTGGGCTCGTTGGTCCTTCATGTTTCGATTAAACTGCGCTGCGAAGGATTGACGACACTGATACTGGAAAGGTGACGCGACATAGACAGATAAACGGAAACTCATAAACCAGCTCGCCTGCACACCTGCTTTATTTTCAATGCACAAAAAAGCGCAAACCAAGAGTTGTTCGACGAATTAAAGCGTGCTGGTGAGTTGCAGGAAGGAACGCGAGGTAAAGGACGAAGACAGGCCAAAACATCTTTCCAACTGGAAGCTTGAACGTTTTTCCAACCGGCAGTTCAAGCAGAAAGATGTTTTGTCCTGTCTGAGTCATCTATGTCGCTTTCCATTTAACCCTCCAATAGTGGTTAGTTCGTGCCTATTTGTCTGTAGCGTTTTCACTTTCTAGTGTGTGTCGGTATTTTCATGTTGGAAAGTATTCCAAGTACATTGTTCTTGTACTGCGAGTATGTTGTACTTTCAAGTATGTTTAAAAATGTGTACTTTACTTGAAGTACATTCTCTGAATATGTACTTGTACTTAAAGCATTTTTTTTTAATTTCCGAGGAAAGTGCAACTTTCGAGTTCAAAGTACATCCCCCAAACTTGGTATTGTTAAATTTTTATCACAAAATGATGATTTGTCAACAAATAAGTGCTTTATAAGTTGATTGTGTTATAGTTCGTCAACGAGAGTAAACAAACTACTTCTGTAGCCACTTGACTTTATCCAATATTCGCCACCATTTCCGAAAATATCTGATGCACTCCCGATTACCACCGGGGGCAATGCATAACAGTTAAAAGAAAGAACACCGCATAGGGGAATGAAAGGACATCGCGCAAGATTGCGTTAAAAAGTACTTGTACTTTACCTTGAAAGTACATTGTATTTGTAGTGCTTTACTTCAAATACATTGCGCCCGGCTGTGTCCCCACTATTTTACTTGAAGTACATTACCTCTCATCTACTTTGTACTTTACTTTAAGTACTTTTTAGATGTACTTTACCCAGCACTGGTAATTTGTAACCATTCGCAGTGCAGTTCAATCAAGGCGGTGATTAATTCTTGGAGTGCTCTGCTGTAAAGTAGCCGCGCGGGCTTTGCTGGCGGCCACGCCTGACCGCGTGCGCGCACCTGCACTTCGTCGCGGTGAACAACTGGGGCAATTGATCCGTAGCGGCGGCACTTACGATCTCGTGCGGCGGCGGTCGGCGACATCGCAGCGTCGATGGGCTCTCCGCAGTCGTCGGGCGCATCGCTGCAGAGTGCAGCGACCGACCTCCACGCGAGCCGACCGATTCTCGGAAACGTACGTTGCACGGGGAAACGACATCGACCGTTGAAGCGTCGACCGCTCCTCATGCCGCGACGATGTGTCACGTTCAATGCGAGACACACAGTCTCTCTTGTTTTCGCGGGAAGTTGCGAAGTGGAACTTAAAAAGGAAACCTCATGGAAGTCTCAAGAGCGTCTATAGTATGACACAAGTATACTCACACAGACCGCTACTGATTCAGAAGCTTCTTTGTCGCGGTTGAATTGCGAGGAAAAAAGGGGACGATTTCTTTCAGTCTTGCCTTGGCAAAGCGAAGGCAAGACTGAATGACGTGATTGGGGATTGAAACCACCCGCCCGACGACCGTTGAGCGCGGCTCAGAGACTGGACTCGAGAACTGTGCGAGCACTCGACTTCGGGTCCTAACAATCAACGCCTCGGTGGACACTATTGGGTAGTGGTTCGTGTCCATCCACTACGGTGATGAGAGGAGCCGAACTGGAGCTCAGCACGCGTTTTCTACGTTGCCGACCACGATTCGTGGATAGAGAAGGCAATGCTATGACTAAGCAGGTCACGTGGCCGCATGCTCCGAGCTGAGGGAATAAACCATGCTCATATTTCTCGAATCTATTTTACGACTACCATTGCCTAGAAAGAAAAACTAAGGCAAGTTTATTCGGTTATTAACGTTAAAGAGTTATTCTTGGTTGTATTTAGCGAAAGTAGAAAAATCGTTTCATGGCCCTTTCAAGCCTCTTCAGCTACAAAAATTCCTCGAACAAGATGCGAAACGTCGGTTGCTATTCTGACTCTGTGGTTTCCAGCAGGTTCCTTTTCGAGTACTTTCCGACTGTCTTATAATATCTCAAATAACAATCTGAGCTGCGGCATTGAGTTTGGCGTTTCACGCACTTAAGTCTCAGACTGCTTGTTGTTGTTTTTTTGTGGATTTTTTTTATTGTTTCTATTTCTAACCATATTTCCAGACTCGCCATTCGTCGTGCGGGGACGTAGATGCATTGAACTTTTTTAGCGGGAAGAAGCGTTCGCTAGGAATGCGTATACACCGCTGGGGTTATTAAATGCACATCAACGATTGGTGTTTCGAGTGCATCGCAGGTGTACATGCTAGAGCTCCGCGGAGTGTACGTTACAGACAGAGCACCAAGTATGGGGTATCGTGTAGTGACACAGCCCGGCCAAAAAGGTGAATGCCGAGGTTTGGGAGAAGTTCGTATAATTTCAATGGTGCCGCCGAAGTTCCCAACAAAAGCAGACCAAAGAGTTGGCATAAAATTGGTCCCCCAAAAAATTAGGAATTATTCGAGTCATATTTTCGATTCGTGATCGACGGGATGCTGTGACGTAAGTGGTAGGTAACAGGTGATCACCAAGAAAGCTGACTGACTTTGTCACACGTGCATTCCGAATCCTTTAGCATTTAATTATCAAATATATCCGCCAGTGGGAGACGGTCGTGTCACGTGCAACGCGGGAGGTAAGGTTGCGTGCTGAGCTGCCGACCCCGCGAACCAGCAAATTGTACGTGGCAAGCACAATGATTGTTTCGCGAAGCAAAAACATTTAAATTCGGCAAATCAGGGCAACCGTACCTCGTGATTAAGTAATTTGTTACTGGTTCAAAGGATGAGATTTTGCAGGAGAGCGAAATCTTGACAGCACCAGATTGCCTCAACGTCCAGACCAAACGAATTACACAATCTGGAGGCCTCGAGTAACCCGTAAAAAAAAAAACGCAGGGTATTTAATGTTATCCCTAAGACGACTTGAAGGCGAAAACCCAAGCGCTGATGCATTAAAGACAGACACCCCTCTTAATGTGCCGAGTCATCGTCCTTAATGTGCTGAGTCATCCATCTCAATGTGCTGAGTCATCCTCTATGTGCTGAATCATCATCTTAATTCGCTTAGTCATCCACTTCAATCGCTTTAATTACTCTTAATTCACTTTAATTCATCTTAATTAACTTTAGTTCCTCTTAATTCACTTTGATTTCTCTTAATTCGCTTTATAGTCCTTCTTAATTCCCATTGATTACTCTTACTTCTTTTTGTTTACTCTTAATCCACTTTAATTCCTCTTAATTCACTTTGATTCCTCTTAATTCGCTTTGTTATCCTTCTTAATTTTATTGCCTCCAATTCGCCTGAGTGGTCACGTAAACGTTTTCGTACCTTTCGTGTCGCCGACGTGTTTTCGCTCAAGGACTTTGAAGGTCGACTGAACGATGAGACATAGGCTTTCGCAGCTCTCCGAAAACATACGTAAACAGACTCCATAATGAAAAACACGACACTGTTTAAAAACACCCAGTTTAAGACAATGTGCGTGTACTTGTACGTTTTTTTTTTCTTCATTGCTTTCTTTAGTTTTCAGTTTTTATTGTAAAATTATTTAATCAACTTGTGTGCGTTTTTTTTTGTCTTTTTTTTAGCATATATTGTGAAATTCTGGAAAGGCACAACGGTCCTATCTTCAACGTAACAGCTTCGTTTCCCCCGCGCACGTGACCCCCGTGGGGCGCCGAATGCAACAATGGCCGCGATGAACCCGCCGTGTTACATATAACGGCTCCGCATCTCTTGCGTAACGGTTTTCGCGTCCGGTGTTACGACTCGCCTTTCTGTCCGCCACATTGCGTACAAAAGGTGCATTGTGGACTGGTCGTCCACACGACCCCAGTGGACGTCTGCGCAGCAGCGTTTTGTAAACCGCCATTTGAGGGCGGGGGCCTAACAGTTCGGATGTCACCCACGTGGCGACGGTTACATGCCGCCGGACATCGGATCGCATGGGGGAGCGCAATATGCGCTAAGGGTACGCATGTCTCGTAATCAGGTAATCGAGACCACCTCCCACTCTCCACGGGGCGTCGTATCGTGTTAGGGTTACTAAAAAGAAAGAAAAAGAAGAGCATAAAGTGCACGCGAGCTTGTGTGAAAAGACCCTTGCCAAAAGCCCAGCAAGCAACATCGGCGGTCGGTAATATTCGGGCACGAAACGTGTGCATGTGGACCCGAAACCTCGACGAACGCTTTTCCCGCTAAATATAGCGGGGAATATGACGTCACATGACCTCGTGTCAAGTCACTCGTGAACAAATTTAGTTTCTCGGCTAAATTTAGCGGGAAAATTGACGTCACGTGACCTCAACACCAGTTCAATTTCCCGCTAAATTTAACGGGGCGGTGACAGCGACGGCGACGGCGCTCAACGCGGAAACAAACGCCTAAAAACTGCGCACTAAAAAAAAAAAAAAGGCTTGTGTTGTTTGCATTGTTTAGAGCGAAGCTCTAAACAATACAGACGACACAACACGTTTTTCGCGCCTTTTAACCTTTTAATTGATATGAACCAACTAGCCCCAACCAAAGTTTCATTGCTCTTAGCCGCCTGTTTCCGCGTTAAGCGGCGTCGGCGTCGCCGACGCCGTCGGCGTAACCGCGCGCGTTGCAGTATCGGACGTCACAGTTTCCTCGCTAAATTTAGCGGAGAAACTGAATTGGTGTTGAGGTCATGTGACGACAGTTTTACCGCTACATTTAGCGGGGAAACTGAATGCGCAGTGTTGCATTATGGGACGTTACAGGCCTACACACCAATTCAGTTTCCCCGCTAAATTTAGCGGGGAATTGAATTAGTGTTGAGGTCACGTGACGGAGAAACTGAATTTGCTCATAGGTGACATGACACGAATTCATGTGACGTCATTTACACCGCTAAATTTAGCGGGAAATTGAATTGAGGTTGAGGTCACGTGGCGTCAATTTTCCAGCTAAATATAACGGGGAATTTGTGGGAGGAGGAGGGTATGTAGGAGGAGGAGGTGAGGGTATGGAGGAGGAGGGGAGGTCGGCAGTGGAGGAGGGTGCAGAACCAGTATGCGAGGAGAGGGATCTATATTTGTATATTTGTACATATACAGGGTGTTTCACGAAAGGTGGACAAATTAGATATTGCGAAAACTGCGCGTCGCTACAAGAAAAGGCTTGTGTCGTTTTGTCCCTGGGTCAGGGGCCTATTTAGGAAAATTATCAAACTCCGGGATAATTAAGTTGTTAACTATTTTTGTGTAATTAACTTTTTTACTATTGTGTTTAAGTGCGTGCTTTCAATTAGAAAATTGCTCAGCATCATCAAAAACACTACATCAACAAATTGCAGAACGATAGAAGGCACGCGAAGCATTTTACGGCTTTCTCAAAAACCGCACAAATTCGACGGGTTTTTGAGTTTCGGCGACTCCCGTTGTGATCCACAGCTGCGGTTAATTTACCCTTTCAAAGATTTGTTGGGATTCGATCTTGGTTCAGTAATGTCCGAAATACGTGTTCCAGCCATTGCATCTAAAAGAATAACACCGTGAGAACCGCACTTCGGTTTCCTTTTGGAACACGCCGAGACAACTAGACAGGACCGTTCGCTCCATTCTACATAGAGGGCACGGTGATAGAGGAGACTCCTAGGTGCCTTCACTACACAGCTCAGACATGTAGGCAACCTAGGGGCTCACTGTAAAGTGGCAGACCTAAAGCCCCTTGATAAAGGCGTTTTTTTTTTGTTTTTTTTTTACAAGTACCATTGTTGTGGAAACGCGCAAGACACGTGCCACGAGCGGGTGCTCCGCCGCCATTCGCTTCCAAGGGCCGCTCGAGACACGGGCCTCGTGCACTGGTGCACTATGACGCTCCTTGCGAGACAAACGCAAACATATTGAAGTACTTTAGGCACACCTAGAGTGCCTCAATGTCCTTCTGTTTAGGGTGATGCCATCGTTTGTAGTACCCGATGCCGACAGCACGCGCTCACAGGGAAAATACAAAGAAATCGCAGGAAACAAAATGTCGCCGCAACACAGTCAGCGCCACGAGCGCGTGCAGGGACACGCTCTTTCACGCGCTGCAGAACAAAAAATAAAAATAAGCGTTCGAAACAAAATGGCCAGATGTCATCACCCCAAGCAAAGCGCACATGAAGGCACCCTAGGCACACCCAACCATCGGTGTTCGAGTCGATACAAAATGTCCGGCAGGTTGCCTCGCGAACCGAGTCCCACAACCGTCGTTTCTCCGTTCCACCGGTCACGCTGATCATTCCTCATTCAGCGCTCACCTCACGATGAACCGCAGACGCTCCTGCAAGCCATCCAAGCCAATCAAATGCCGCGTGAGTGCCACGTGACCCATGGGCAGACACGGGGCGCGCAGTCACGTGACGGGTTCACTTCACTAAATTGGCTGGGTCCGGTTCGATAGCGATCGCTGCGGTCCATCGTTGTGGAGCGGAGGACAGCTGGGGCCGGTGGTGCGCGACGCCCTATTTTTAATTCACGGTTGCGCGCGCTTCGTTTTTTTGCGGCAGCTTCTGGCACGCCGCTTGACCTTAACCCGGCAAAAGCGGTGTCGCCAAAGAGACCGTTGAGGGCTGAAGAATTACGAGCGTCCATGCGAACCGACCGGATTGGCACTGTTGCGTGTTTATTTATATATTTCGCTTTTTTTTTCTCTTCTTGTTTTTCAGGGGGAAGCGGGGGAACTTTAAAGTGCCATGCAATTCACGGAGTGCTGTTGGCTCGTTTGTTGGGTCACGTCCCACGAGAGAGAGGGCGTTAGTTTAGGTGATTGCTGGTTTTCGTGACAAAGACGAGCCGGCGTTCGAAAGTGGCGCCTGCCAAAAGCTTGTCACCCGGAAGTCGGTCTGGTGTCATCTTAGCGGATTTCGACAACGCTGGCGCCCCCGCAGAGAACGCAAGAAGAAGGACCCATCGATGTGATTTACGAGAGAGCGGTTATAGGAAAAGACTAAACCAAGGAAATTGCTCAACACGAACTCGATTGTTACTGCGGCACGAAGACTGCGAAACGGCACGTTTATTTAGATCGAGGTGAAAAAAAATATCCATTCAGCAATAATTTTTGCGATATACGGGTTTTCAATAAAAAAACCTTTCGTTCTGGTTTGATTTTTTTTTCAGAGTAAAAGGAAAAAGTAAAGATGATCTAAATCATGACCTAAATGTTATATAAATTATGATCTAGATTATGTGATTTTTTCTATCATCATCAAAAAACACATCCTAACAAAAGGATATTTCAAAACAAATATTTTCTTAGGCCAAAACTTTTTATTATTCTGTACTTCCATGAAGGCACACATTTTTTTTTAAATTCAACCAAGGGAATTTTTAGTCAAGAAACAGTTCCTTTATGTAAATTAAAAAGGCACACTGTAAAATAAATCCCGTTCGTCTATCAACGTTGCCAGATAGATCGGAAAAATAGTCGCGGCACCGGACCCACATCGAAATTTCACTAGGTTACACCGACACTACGATTAAGATAAATAGTGCCTAAAATAGGGCAAGCATTCGTTTCCAAACTACATGTGTTATGACCTAACCAAAAACCCTAAACAGTTTTGGAATCTGATCAGTCATAATAAGAATCAAGCAATATCTCTGTCTAGTCCATCCGGCGAACCTGTGCCCCTTGATGACTGTGCAAATGTTTTGAATTCTGCTTTTGTTGATTCATTCTCTGATGCGTCTTTTTCTGTGATACCCCCTTTCGACAATATGACTTCATTCCCATGTACCCCATTGTACTTGAGACCGGTGGCATTGTTAGTGTAATTGATAACTTAAAAGTGTCTTGTTCCGCAGGGTCTGACGACATTAACTCCAAATTTCTAAAAAGTACTAAGGAATATTCTTCTATCATACTTTGTAAGATATTCGAACAGTCTATTGCTCTTGGTTGTTTACCGGACGATTGGAAGGTGGGTAAGGTGGTGCCGATACATAAAACTGGCGATAGACATTCTCCCCTCAATTTTCGTCCCATTTCTCTAACAAGCATTCCATGCAAAATTCTTGAACACGTCATTTACTCACACCTGGTCAACTACCTTGAATCAAACTCTTTTTTCACTCAATGGCAACATGGTTTCCGTAAATCATTTTCATGCGAGACGCAGCTTCTGACTTTCACTCATGATCTTCATCTTATTCTTGATCGCACTTCCAAAGTTGATTGCATCTTTCTTGACTTCTCAAAGGCATTCGATAAAGTATCTCATAAATTTCTACTTCATAAGCTTAGCAAACTAAATATTGACCCTAATGTACTTGCCTGGCTTCATTCCTTCCTAACTAATCGGTCCCAATTCGTGTTCGCAAATAATACATCATCCAGTTCGGCTCCCGTTACGTCAGGGGTCCCTCAAGGCTCCGTATTAGGTCCCCTGCTTTTCCTTATCTTCATAAATGATTTACCTTCCTGTGTTTCATCTTCAATTAACCTTTTTGCTGATGATTGCGTTATATACCGTGAAGTGACTAACGACTCCGATGTTTTTTGTCTTCAGTCTGACCTTAATCGTGTGTCCGAGTGGTGTGATTTATGGAAGATGAAACTTAACACGAAAAAATGTAAAGTAATGACTGTTTCCCGACTTCACACCGACTCTTCTTGCTACTTCCTTAACAACACTTCTTTGGAACGAGTGTCATCTTATAAGTACTTAGGTGTTCATATTGCGTCCAGTCTATCTTGGGAAACTCACACACAGTACATAACAAGTAATGCGAATCGTATGCTAGGCTTCCTCAAACGAAATTTTCCGTCTGTCCCTGTATCTCTAAAACTCCTCCTATACAAAACACTTGTTCGTTCAAAACTGGAATATGCCTCTGCCCTTTGGGACCCCGGTACTGACGTATTAACATCTGCAGTCGAAGCCATTCAAAATAGATCTGTTCGCTACATTCTTACTAATTATCACCGCACCGCCAGTGTAACATCCATGAAACTAACTTTGGACCTGCCCAATCTTGCACTCCGTCGTGAATTCTCCCGTCTGTGTCTATTTCATAAGGTCTTTCATAATCCTTCCTTACGTGGCAGACTGCTAACTCCACCTTCCTACATCTCTTCACGTCTTGATCACCAACACAAGATGGGTCTTCCTGCCTGTAAGACTACTACTTTTTACAATTCTTTTATTCCCAAAACAACGGCCTCATGGAACCACCTTCCATCGTCCGTGGCATGTATAACTGATCACATCAACTTTAAGCGTTGTCTACATAATCACATTCCTGCATCTCATTAGAAATGTTGTGTTTTTGCCCTTAGGTTTTGTTTTCTATTCTTTTTTTTGTATTTGACCTGTTAACCCACTCCCCTCTGTAATGCCTTCGGGCCCTGAGGGATCATTAAATAAAGAAATAAAGACCAACACACTTAAACCAACACATTTAGCTGCAGGTAAAAAGTAAGCAGAGTGCTCAATGACACGAAGCTACAGTGGAACAAAACCGACCAGCAGAGCGCAAATGTCACCGCGTTCGTCATAATGTCCCACTAGGGAAAGAGACGAATTTTTTCGTATAGGTCATGCACTGTACGAGATAGTTTTTACAAAATTTGCTTGTCAAAATTCCTTTTCTTTTCTCTGTTTTTTTTTCTTTTGCTTCTGTAAACATAGTTTGTACGTTTTGATGGAAAAAAAGACGCCGATCTACAAAGTAAGTTAAAAAGCCATTCGCAAGTTGACACCTTGGCGGGCTGTTTTTTATACTATTTTTTTATTCTGGTTTCTTCAATCTTTAGCTCTAGGGCACAGTGACTACTTCAATTGATCGGGGTCCTGCGCTACCAAGCAGTGGATACTTTAATGCCGCAACGGCAGCGGCAAGCATCACGAGACATTTACCCCCAGATTTTGTTCATATTTTGCTTGGTAATGGTTCACGAACCAGGGCACGGAGGGGGCTCAACTATTTCACCAGACTCACACAATCTGGCGGTGAATTTTCTCTTCTGACAACACTGCTGCGGACGCGGGTGCGGCTCTGCCCCGCTGTCCCGAACGCCCGATCTCCCGAAGGTCATCCTGGCGATTTGCCGCACTGCCTGAGGTGTTAGTTACAGAAATGCAAAGGGGAAGAAAGTTGGCTTAGCAGGGACGGGTGGATCAATGGACCTTTTGGCGAATATGTGCTGCCACCTAGACACGCGACTGGGTTCGAGACCCCAAGGGGTTAGAAAAGGACGAACGCGCGCGGGGCCTCTCCCAGCCGTTCCACACCCAAAACACGTTGGCTACATCCTGTTAACCCATTGAGAGCACCTGTGACCCATGGGGGTTATTATAATGTACGCTAGAGGTTCAACTGGCGCTAGTGTCTATGCGACTTCCGGGAGGCAAATTGAAGCAGACAGCAACCAGTCTACTTTTGCGGTGCTCCTGTGCATTCCTATGGGAAAACTTGCGTGCATTTCGTCTCTTCGCCGGAAAATAACACGAATAACTTTCGTTATTTCGGCTGTAGCGGATAGTATGTACCTTTATTAATATTGTGAATGTGTAATTTATTTAGTTACAGCATTTTTCTTTACCACTGAACGATGTTAAACTTCGCTGTTTTTCAGGCCCAAACCTCTGTTTCATGGCAGGTATGCAAAAGCGAGCGACGATTCTAAGCAAAATAACGAGCGAAAGGAATGTAGAGTGTGTTCAAAGTGCCCTAGCATTCCGGTCGCGCTTATATATTGCTAAAATGCCCGTCCTGTCACTAAATGAAAAGGACTCCGTCGTGCATCTTTACGATCGGTTAAGAAAACATTCGAACGTAAAAAATAAAGTACGTGGGCTACGAAGGGTGTGTATTTTTATTATTTCCTTTGTCGGGCAGTTTTTATTGGGCACCTGTTCTCTGGCTTGTCCCTATCTGCAAAGATTTGGAGCGTGCGGGTGATGATTTGAACCCAGAACAAGCATCTTCGCACATATTCATGAGCAGAAAGAATAAAGCAGTACTTATTTATTGCAAATTGGACTATATTACGTGGCTTTCAATTTATTTTGATCGTCTGCATGGACAAGGAGTGACTTTTCCAGTGTTACTGCGTAGTTCTTGCCGTCTCTCTTGGTTTTCCACATGTCCTTCGTTCGTTTGACACGTATATCCCCCATGCTGGAAAGCGCCGACGCTGTGTTCGTGCTAACAGTGTCCGACAGTGCACATAAATACATGTACGAAGCGGTTTTAGCACAGTTTTTCATGCCACGAATTTCAAATAAAAACACCGTAACTGATCAATTATTTTGTCTGCGTGACTAAGAAATGTTCCAGTGTGCCTAGTACGTACGAATTATTCGGGATATTTGCTCTTATAATCGAGCGCAGAGAGAAAAAGCACTCGCTTTTTCCCATAGAAATGCATTACCGGAAGTCAATTTCCGACTGGTTGCTGTCTGCTTCAATTTGCAGCAGCACACTAGCGCCAGTTGAACCTCTAGCGTACATTATAATAACTCTATGCTGTGACCTAGATACGGCTCCCCTAAACTCGCCTTTGTCCCCATCGTGCGTGATCTTCTGCCCCGAAGTCGTCACGAAGAAACTATCTTCCCTCTCTGCTCGGCCAGAAGAAGAGAGAGGATACTGAAACCGTTTACTCTCGAACCGATGTTTCTACAAAAGGTCCATTGGGGGTTTTTGGACATCAGGCTAGGTGGCGCAAGCTACCGCCCGTTATAATGGATACATCCGTTAACATCCATCCATCCATCCTGTCCATCCTGTCACTCGGCTCCGCTCTGCTCACCTGTCCTGCGGATGTGCGTGCGGTGTCCCGTGCCGCTCCTGGCGCTGACTCCGTGAGATCCTGGGCTAGGCCCAGGGCGGGAGCCCGGGCTCTCGCTGCACGCCCCGGGTCGAGACCCGCTCAGGAGCATGGACCCGGCGGGCACCTCGGCTCGTCCGGCACGCCCGGCACGGGGACGGCTCGCCTGGGGACAAGGGCAGAGACATGGGAAGACTCGTCGTCATCGCCGCAGGGAAAATGCGCGTTCTAAAACCGTGGTCTCACTGCTAATATACATCGTACAAAGGACAGGCTGCAGACACTGTCTAAGGCCTTCCTTGTATTACGCTCACATTGGTCATACAAAAACTGTCGCAGACATGGCATTGTCATCGTGCCTGAAGCGACATCTTTTGTATGATGTCTTAGGCAGTGGGACTGCGTCTGCTTCCCCGCAGCGCACGATAGTTGAGCCAATCACTGAAATCCACGCACTGAAGTCGGCCAGTGAAATTCGCGACCGGAGAAGCAATGTGATTGAGGTGCGGTGTCAGCTAGTGTCAGGCCCAGTGCCGCTAGTGAGTTCTGCACTCTCCGCAACGCTCTCCGCAACCCGTTAAGAGTCCAGGCTAGCGGCGCGCATGCGCGGTGCCGTCGTCTTATAGTGGCGTAGGGAGTAACAGAGGGGAAAAAAGCGGTCTACGAAAGCTCCCTATTCTCACAAACATTGATTTTTGGTTAAGGCGCTTTTCCAGACTCGTGATTGGCTCCAAGTTTCTCTGGAGGTCGCTGCGATTGACTCTCTGTGCGATCGACTTGAGTGTCTCGAAAGCTCGTGCATATCTACTCCTTGACGACGCATTCGGAACAAAATCGCCTTCTATTCGTCAGGTTTGCCAATGAAAATGACGCGGAGTATTGCGTACCAATGGGCATTTGCATGGGCGTACCAACCGGGGGGCAAGGGGGCGCTTGCCCCCCCCCCCAGCTCTCAGAGTGGGGGCAAGGCATGTGTTTGCCCCCCCCCCCCCTGGAACAGCCGCCACTGGGCAGGGCAAACACTGGACTGGCCCGCAGCACCCAAGGAATACCAAGGGGGCACCGCCTCCTGGCTCAAGGGGGAGGGTGTCTGGTTTGCCCCCCCTCCAACTCAAAACTCAAAAACAATTAAGTTTGTATGCCACTGGGCATTTGCTCCTGGTCTCAGCGGCAAAAAAGTGCTCACCCCGTTTGCCACTAAGATCACATTCTTAATGTTATAAAGTCTTACGTTCAAAAAGGAACCAGCACCCCCCCCCCTCCTATAGGAGATATCAATTATTAGTTCTCTAAATGCGCTGTCGCGAAGTATACTTGCTGTGACTTCTGACAGTGTGCGACCTTTCTCAGCACTGAGAACTTCGATGCTCGCGAACAGCAAAAGTCGTGCTCACCAAACACCCCGAGCAGTCTGCGTGATAATGTCGTCGCAAAACCGACCCTCCCTACGGCACAAAAGCGCAGAATTGTTCTTAATCGAGGGACTACGTGATCGCGGGATGGACCGGGACGTCTTGGTTGGGAGCGCCGTATCGGAGGGGAAGCGAGAGCGATGGCGACAGAAAAGAGACGGCACACACTCCATGCAGCGAATCGATAGGCCGGGCGTGTCACCTGCGGGGAGAAGAAAATTACGCGCCCTGGGGCATATCAGTCGTCGGGAAACGCCGACGACCTGATTCCCGAGGCCTTGGCCCGGAATTTCCCCGGCACAGATGTCCCACGAAATGGGCCGGTATACTGTTCTCTGACCTGCCCGAAACAAAAGGGAACTGGACTCGATACAAAGTCATTTACACCCTAAGAAATCCGGAGCGTCTCCTTTCCCATGAAGCACTTGCGAGAGCCAATCACCTCAATCTACGAAAGAAGCTCGGCGAATGATCAGGTTGAATATATGTTGAGACGCGAAGCTTCGCGGCCGAAGAACCAATCAGAAAGCAAAGAGCATGGACCATAATAAGTCCCCGCGTTTCTCAAGCTATCGATAAAGTTCCACGCACCACTCACTGGTCTTTCTTTAATTACGTTAAACCAATGAAAAGGCTGATTGGCATCATGATTCGATGACCTTGCAGTGTCAAAGGCCAAAGTGGTGGCCTCTTTTCTTGCCTCTGGGATCGGATGTCTATTGTGAAAAGTCTCAATATTGTTTGATCTATTCTTTTTTTAGGTAATGCCAATTTCAGTAGCATATCGATGCCTTCAGCGCGTGATCACCGCGAAAAATAAAAATATGTAGCGTGATCCGAAACGGCGGCGAATCATTGACTATTTCGAAGAGCTCCACCCGAGATGACCTTTTTCGTGTACTCCAGAGCAAAGAAGAGAAATATGTATCGTGTCATGCAATGGCCTGAAGTCATCAGACGCGTAAACACGAAGGCACTAAAGGTATCTCGCTGGGAGGGTCGAGAATGCTTGACGACGTTTTAGGCGAAGTTGCATGACGCGACAGGGGTAGCGTATTTTCTGTCGACCAAGTCGGTACCACAAAGTATAACTGCGGCTTCACTTAGACAAAGAAAGCTTCTGAGCGCGATCTTTTAGTTGTACTATAATCTAATAAACACTTAGGCAGTTTTAGCGCCTTTTATGGGCCACGCGAAGGCACATCAGATAATATAACCGGAAGATCATCGTTAAAAGCTTAATCAGGTCCACCGAGTCTTTCTTGTCCTCACCACATAATCAGCCTGCGTTTGTTTCACAAGTTGCATTATTCTTCGCTCGCTCATGCACCCACATTGTACCACCTGCACGCATATCCCAGCGCACCGGCCATCCACTTTAAGATTCTTGTCCACGCAGGTGCACCGCAACCTTCTCCACCTCATTTTCTCCCCCGCAGCTTCGGATTGGAACAATCTTTCCCACCAGATTGCTACCATCGTCTGTCCATCAAGCATCATGCAATATGCAACCGCCTCCTTTCATAATGAATGTGCCATCCATTATGATCTGTCTCGTTGAATCCCACCCTCCTGTCGTATCCCCTCGAGGGGGACTTTAATGAAATAAAATGAAGTAAAACATTCTGTATAAGATTTTTTTTTTTTTAAGATCTCTGATTAATTTTGGAATTATCATCCATTGCACTCGTGTTGGGTTGGTTGTTCGAATCCGTCGTCTCTAATTTCTCGCGCGAGCTCCAAGGTCTTCTCTTCAATGCCGCTGTGATCCTTCCCCCGAATCGTGGTTGGAAATAATTTTTGCTCCTCTCTTGTGCGGATAGGCAACTGGAGGAGGATTGAGAACGGAGTGAGTGCCCACCTCTGACATTTCGGAAATCCTCTCATGTCTTCGAGAACGTCAGAATTTGTTGGACGGGATCGTTATGGCGTCGCGTGCGAGCTGCAGCTAACGCCTCGCGAGAAGGTTCGCCCAGGCTGGCGATGCGGCGCTCATCGCGTGATCGTGCACGTCACCAGGTCCAGCGGATGGTCAGGCTCGCGTGGATAGGGCGCTTATATGGGAGATATTACGGGACATTTTGTTTCTTTGTTGTTGTTGTTGTTGTTGACTTTTGTTAAGGGGAAGGGGGAAACGATTTTCTTGGAACAATGCAACGTTAATTTAGATACCTGTCGTGAGTCTGACCCTATTTAGACCCTCGGGAATATCACGATTCCTTTCATTATGGCGAGCAGAAATTCAAGATATCGCAAAAGTTTTACATAAAATGAAGGCGGAAAGAAGATGTCGGCCTAGGCCTAGAAGGTATACTTTCTTGAGGTTTGATTCTTAGCAACAATATTGCATAATTGTCGTTTATGTTTATGCCGGGGAATATAACGATGTCAGCACTTGTTCGACTGTAATCAATTTGAACAAATACTCTGCAATCTTGGCGATGTTCTTACGCGATTAGGCGCAATAATTCTGCGTGCCTATTCTTCATGAGTGTAAGCTCAGGAGGTTCGACCTCACCCGTACGGGAACTAAAAACCTCTGTAGCCGAATATCCTAAGAAAGCCATAGGCTTGCAGCTTTATATTGACACGCGTGTCATTCCATATTCAATCTGTAATCCTTACATAACATATCAGGCACGTAGCCAGGGTGGGGAGGGGGGGCATGGGCCCGGTCCCCCCCCCCCGAAATCTTCCATTTTGCTGAGACCTCCTCTCCCCGCTCCCCCTCATACAACATTTTGTCATGGGCGGGTCCCCCCGAAACAAAATCCTGGCTACGTGCGTGTAACATATACCAGGGATATGATTGCGTACAATTGACAACAGGAGCGCCGAGCGTTCAGCCAAGTATACTCTGCCTGTCTGTGTTTCCGCGCGATGCGATAAAATATTCGGCCGTACATGTGCCGGTGTTCTTCGCTCAATATAGAAGCTTAGAAACAACGCAAAATTTAAAAACAAGTAAACGTGAAGTTTTTCGAAAGCAACAAAGTAGAAAATGCGCTCTATGCTCGTCAAAGTTTTTTTTTTTTTCATGTTTAAAAATGGGACAAAAAAGAAATTATGTTGGCCACTTTGTTACCCGGCACAACCCGGTTAGAATGGCTGGAGGGGAGGTGTACTCATTGCCTGCATCGATTCAATCCAGAGATCCAGGACCGAAGTAGATGGTGTCATCGAATCTGATATAAATCTGCCAAGAACCGCGCGCCTTTTGGCGCGTTGCTGCTTGTGCTGGGATCATTTGGAATCGTAGAGTACTCAGTACTCAGTTGCACGCTGCTTAGAACTGCTTTTCCACCCACTGCACTTTATCTCATTTCCTGTAACGGTTTCCCTCTACGACAATTAACTCGAGCCCTCATGATGAACCTAGCACGCGGAGAATAAATATGAGAGTTGAGCAGGTCGACTGGGGCATGACCCAAACGACCTGTCACGTGGTGCTGTTTTTTTTTTTAAGTATGATGTTTTTGTAGAATCTTAAGTGTCTCGTCTAATGACGTGAACGTACCGGTGCCCCCTGACTAAATCTGATTTCAAAATAAAGTTCGCACAGTACTAGTAGCTTCGTTTAACAGCGTTGGTCCAGACGCAGCCAATGCTGCGCGAGCATGTGCGCCTTGAACAGTGCTTGCACTGCACGAGCGCGCGTGCTTGGTTGATGACGCTGGAAACACGGCGCTTGCGCTTGTTGCATCGGCTGCGTCTGGACCCAAGCTGAAACGAAGTACTAGCAGCCATTTAAAGGAAACTGAAGCGCGTTCTGCTATTTGAGACACGAAACACTTCAATGGCCTTCGTTGACCTCCAGGATCAGGAATATCGAGATTATTTTTCAATTTGAGCGCACGGAGCCTTCAGCATTAATCGTTAAAGTACCGCCAAAGCCCCGTCCTTACCGGGGCGTGACGTCAGCACAAGGAGTTTTCGGAATCTCTGCTCTCGCGCATCGTTCAGCGCCTGGCCACAAGCTATGCCACGCGCACTCTTAGCTATGTTCTCAAGAAGGTCAGAACGAGACGCCACGCAGTGCCGTCACTTGCGCAGAAAAATATACCTGGCAAGCTTGCCATTGCACGCGCTGCCCACACGTGCGTCACGCGCTTGGCGGCGAAAGGTCCTTTTATGACGTAACAACAGGTCGGAGATTTTTCGCGTTTCGTCGCTTGTTAGTTGCATCTTCAGGCAAACGAATGTGATATTCAGATTCACGGGTAAAGATGACACCAGAATTCACTTCCAACTCGTTTTTTTCAAGATCTGTTGCACGCCTCCCTTTAAGGATATTTGTTTCCCAGGTTTGGAGACCGGCTCCGTCTTTTGGTGTCGAGAACAGAAAAGTGTACCTGTAAGGCTAGGTGACCGGGCTCTCACTATGGCGCAGAGCGTTGGAGTTGAATAGTATTTCCACCTTTCAAACTTCCTTCATCAGGGGAAGTACGCTGTAATTCTTAGAAACACACGTACTCGTACAGAACCTTTCGTAATTTTTCTCGTCTTTCACTTCGGTATTAAATGAGAAAAACAAATTGAGCTTCGTGAACGTTTTAATAGCGAGAGGGCAATCTGCGTCTTAGATTCGGCGGCACGGTTCGATGCTGTGGAGGGGTTATCCAGTGCGATCCGAGACTTAACCTCAGGTGTGTAACCTGCTTCACACTGGTCTCATTACACGACCGCACACCTCTACGATGCTTGTCCATGTCAAAACAAGCAAGACGCGGCTGCAGGCAGATGACTGGTTGAGCAGATCTATGACGTTTGCATCAGATTCGATCTCAGCGCCCTCACGTTTGTCTCGAAGCCGTAAATTATTTGTCTCAGTGTGCTGAAAATAAAGTGGGTTAGGCGAAAGTAAACGGTCAAAGCTGGGCCAGGGTTCATTAGTCAATGCATGATATGTCGGAGTCGGCCCCCATGGGACAGGACTCAGGGGCTCCTTGTCTTCATGCGCCGAAGACTCTGTGAAGGCTCTGACAGTACACACGGGTGCCGAAAACAGATCCGGAGCTCGCCTTAGCTGATATCAAAACAACTTCAACCTCTTCTTTTCTTTCTAATGCTAGACAACAGATTTCCTAATTCGATAGAACAAGGTGCCGTGTACGTTTCACGTGTGACTTGACTGAGAGCAACAGCGCCGCCTTGCGGATCATGTACAGGTGGCGTTTCAGCAACAATGAGAACTTAGCAAAACGAACCCACACCGTCACTTACAGCCTACTATGCCAAAAAAAGGCAATGAGCACACCTCCCCCTCCAGCCCACTCTATCCCGGTTTTAGAAAATGAATCCTAAAAGAATAGAAAAGGTAGATACCTCGACCGGTCTCCGCATGCCAGCGTCGAGCCCCGGCAACAGTGGGCCATTATGTGGGATGCCACACGGTTGCCACGGATGAGGGGAAAAAACGGTTATGGATAGCATTTCTAGACATTAAAGGGGCGTACGACAATGTGAGTCAGGAAAAACTCTGGGTACAGCTGGGAGAGTATGATTTAGATGCACACTTGATTAGGCTTTTACAACAGGTATACGCAAATAATAAGGTTGTTATAACATGGGAAGCAGAAATAACAGAACCGGCAGAAATAAAAAGAGGACTCAGGCAGGGTTGTCCCCTATCACCTCTACTTTTTATAATATACCTGAGTAGAATGGAAAACAAATTAGAAGAGTGCAATTTAGGTTTTGATGTGTCATATATGGAGAGAGGGGAAAAAGTAAAACAAGTTATACCAGGAATGTTCTACGCAGACGACATTGTACTGTTAGCAGATAGCCGGGATAGGTTACAGGAGCTGATTAAGATCTGTGGAGAGGAAGGAGACTCTCTGGGCCTGAAATTCAGTAGCGACAAGTCGGGAATAATGGTTTATAACGATGAGAAGGGGGACCCGCTGAAAATTCAAGACGTTTTAATAGAACACGTAGAGAAGTATAAATACCTAGGAGTATGGCTGAATGAGGTAAAACAATACTTAGAAGAACAGGAAGAAAATATGCTAAAGAAAGGAAAAAGGAATGCAGCAATTATGAAGCATAGGGACACTATGGAATTACAATAGATATGAAGTTGTTAGGGGAATATGGAAAGGAGTCATGGTGCCGGGGTTGTCTTTTGGCAATGCGGTATTATGCATGAAATCTGAGGTCCAGTCGAGCTTAGAGACCCGGCAGAGGAGCGTGGGCAGACTGGCACTGGGGGCGCATGGGAATACACCAAATGAAGGAGTGCAGAGAGACATGGGCTGGGCATCTTTCGAGGCTAGAGAGGCGATCAGTAAGTTGAAATTTGAACAAAGACTGGACACAATTGAGGATACACGATGGGCGAGAAAGGTATATAAGCATCTGTACATGAAAAGTTTGAACACTAAATGGACAAACCGAACCCGAAAACTAAAATTCAAATACCAACAGTCAAGTGCTGGGGCAGAACAGACTACCTCTGTAAAAAAGAAAGTAACAGAAGCCGAGAGAAAGATGTGGGAGGAAAAAATGCAGGAAAATCAGCTTTAACTATGTATAGGGGACGAAAACAGGAAATAAGGAAGGAACATTGGTATGATAATTCACGGGGGAGCTCGTTGTTATTCGAGGCTAGAACAGGAGTATTGAGGACTAGGACATATAGGACAAAGTATGAGGAAATGAATACGCGGTGTGCCGTATGCCAAGGGGAAGACGAGACAATAGAACATGTGGTGTTGAGGTGCACAGGGCTTGCTCCCGCCCTCCCGGAGGGGGCGACGGATTTAGCCGGAGCGCTAGGGTTTGCAGACGAGAATGGAAGAATGGATGATAAGTGCATTTTAATAACAAAGAGGAGATTGGAAGACTGGTGGAAATTATCTAGGGAGAATTGAATGACGTACAACTAACTGACACAGCTGGGGACAGGCGGGACAGAGGAAAATTGGGACTCCCTCCCGCGTGGCTCCGGCCCAAAGTCTCCACCCTGTCTCCCAGTGGGCCCAGTGCCGGGGTAACGCCGACTAGGTTTGACCAGAGGAAAATTTGTCGACGCCCTCGCCGGGAAAGAAGCGGAAGGGATGGGGGGTGATGTTTTTGTTGTTTTTTGCTCGATCTCCCAAAGGTTCATTCTAGTGATATCCCACACCGCCTGGTGATAGTTACGAAATTGCAGAGGGTAAGCAAATTGGCGAAGTGAAAGAGATATCATTACTTTTGGTTCTTAATTTCTAGGCTAGGTGGCGCAAGCTACCGCCCGATATAAAGGGTACAGCCGTTAGCATCCATCAGAGCCTGCATCCATCCATCCACCCATCCGTGAGAACGAGGTAGAGGTGCTTAGAGCGATAAACTGGTACCCCGTTCATTTGGACAAAAGTGACCCCCACTTGGCTGCCGCCATTTAGATGATGACAGTTTTGTTTGATTTTATTACTTGAAAACATGCATTTATCTTATGCATTCACTCATTGGACAGCGCACTGCCGCCCAGGCCACTTGGCTGTTGGCAGGCACTTAATAAAACTATCTATCTATCTGTGTTGTACAATTTTGACCACTAGATATACGTGACCGTACCAAATCCTGAGGCTTTTGCGCAAAACTGAGCCGAGATTTGTATTGCGATCGCTGTAAAAAACATAAACTATTTTTTCAATACTGTTAGCCCCGGAGATCAGTGTCTAGCTCCGATAAAAACCCAAAATACAGCACCGCGGCTGACAACATCTATAGGAAACATTGCGAAGCTGCCCGAGTTTTTGTCGTAAAAGCACATTTTGAACTTAAAACAAACGAAACATAACTTCTCTCGTCGGTACTGTTATTAAAAATCAATGAGCAAATATTTGTGCACGGTACTTCGTTAAAATTTAGACGTAAAACTATAAGGTCACGTGTTTAGTGATCAAAAATGTGCAACATGGCGGCGGCCAATTGGGGGTCACCTTCAGCTGCCAGTTTATCGCTCTAAGGCCCTCTACCTCGTTGAGTAGGACAGACTGCTGCAGCGACGACCTGAGCCAAGTTGCAGAACAACGCTGCCGCATCCTCCGAGTGAACAGCCGTTGGCAAACTCGAAATTAACGACCATGCATGCTTGAGCGGCCGATGAATTTACGCGTGTCGCCCCGGTTTTTGCTCATTTATATTCACAGAACGCTCGGAACCCGGTGTAGCTGATGTGCAGCAGTCCTCGTCCGTTTCCCGTAAAATCCGTGAATACTACAGTCGTCAGCTGTACAGCAACAGCCTCACTGAAAAATGGGTTCTGCCCTACATCTATACTCGCTTTTTTTTTGTGTGTGTTTGGGGGGGGGGGGGGGGGATTTGTTTCACCCAAAATCTACCATGCTCCCGGACATTGTTGTTTAGATAAATCCGCGAGTTATTAGGCTTCATCGCCAGCAACTCAACTCCCCTCGTTTCATTTTTTTTTTCCTCCTCTTTCTTTGTTTACGTAGCCTTCTGTTCATCTCGATTAGAAAATCAATCTCGGAGTAATCCGGGTTCCCTGAGGTTCGTTTCAACGCAATGCAGGTCTGTAGCGGGGTGAAGTCAACCTTGCGCAACTTTGTATGCATTACAGTTTCGGCACGTTTTAAGTGTCACTTTTTCAATTTAATGAGTGATGCGGCGCTTACGCAAAAATGCCCTTACGAGTCACCAGACGCGATGTTATTGTTTTGGACCTTATTTCTTATACATAGCCGAGTTTTCGTAGTATTAAACGAGAAGTGTAGTTTTTCACGTTCTTTTTTATACAACGCCATACGTGAGTATTCACCAAGAACTTGTTTACATTTAGTTTTATCAAGTGGCAAAATGTAAAGCCCGTGTCACTTTTCGCGTGTTTGTAAACGAGTGTGTGCTAGTGTGCTTGCAGATGTACGGGAGCGCGGTTTGGCTTGTATAGTACGCTTCGGCGCAATGGCAACCAAAGATCGTCTAAAACGCACCCAACGGGACATTGCAGAAATTCGACCGGTGGTTTAGCACTCTGGCAAGGTAACGAAACAGACACCTGTTAAACAATTAACATCCTATTCGAAACATTCTTTTTTTTTTTAGTTCGCTACATTTCATGGGCATGAATACCCCCTCAAAAATAAAATAAGAGAGAAGGTGTGCTCCCTTGTGGTGAATCTACCTAAAACGATTACAAACAATGTAATGCCTCATAAAAAAAAAATCCTTATTGATAAGGATTGAGTCACGTGTTCCCTGAATCCGGGGACACTCCGGCGACAAAGGCGCGCCAAAATATTCGAAGTTCCTCGAGGTTTATTTTTTTCCCGCCCACGTGAAATCATTAACCACGTTGGAGATCGTGAAGTGCCGCGTCTAAATGATGGCGTTCCGACAACCAGAAAATCGCTAGGAGCGCGTCGTCAAAGCGCGAATAATAGAGAGTTTTAGTAGATCGTGTTTTCAGTCCACGCTATTTGTAGCGGAAGCTCGCGCTGCCACGTGGATGCATGTTTTGAAGCGCGCGCCAGTAGCGGTGCCGGGCCTTGGAAAACGACCTACTAAAACTCCCTCATCTTGCATGCCTCCACGCTGTCTTATATACGTGACGTACTTCCGGTTTTTCAATTTTGCTAGAAGGCATCAGCATGCATTCTCGCGAGGTCTCTCAACACTGAATCATCACCATCGAAGTTTAAGGCTCTTCTGCCTCACGAGTTTTGTGTCCTCGTGAAACAGCATGACTATGTCGTGGGTCCCGAAGTTCGTTTTCTTGATAGAACTGTGCAAACGAAGCCTGCGGACCGACCCACAGCCACCATCCCTCTTGCACCAGAACTAACACGAAGGAGTCAGGAACGGGACACCACCTTCGGTTTTAATTAAGTAGATTCTGAGTTGGAACATTTCCAGTAGAAGCCTCCAGCGAAACTATGGAACTATGCACCGCTAACCAGCACCCTCTATCGAAGTAACATCTTTTTCCGCTGGAATTTAACGTATTATAGTTCCTAAGGGGCCGCATTCCAGGAATATTTATCTCTCGAATATCTTGTACAAACGCTGCAAGATAGGGAGGAGTGTCACGACAGTCGGTGTTGCTCGCGAAAATTTGCGGCAACCACAATTGCGAGAGCGTCGCTTCCGCAGTTTCGATCGCAGCAAAAACGCCATGCACGAAAATATGGACAGCGATAAACACGTGCACTCTAAAAGTCCGCCGCAATCGTCCATATCTGCGCGTCGCCTTAATTTCTTCCGTCTGCCACTGTACGCGACCGCTTCGTTTCAATACCGACGGGCCCCCGCAGCTTCCGACCCCTCGCGATTCGGGCCTTCCTAGAGTGTACGCGTCAATCCCATCCGTGCAGTCGCGTCGCGGAACTGACCTTCCTAAGTCTTGCGGAGCCTGTCTCGTACTGGTTTCACCCGGATCCCGCGGTCTGGCCTTGTCCGAGCTCAAGCTGTCGGGAAAACGGTCCCCTCGTTGACAGAAAATCGTTGCTTTGCTTTCCAGCCGGCTCGTTGGCCTCACGAGCTGCGGTGTCGAGCGCGGGGTCTCGCTGCCGATGGGTGCACTGGATCTTGAACCCCGGCCGCGCGCTCTTTGACAAGCTCAGTTAACAGCACCTAGACTGACAGTGCCTCTCCGCTCTTCCTATGACGTCACGCTCATGGGCCCGGCTCTGCCTGACATGTCTACTTCTTTCAATCGTTCGGCAATGTTATTTTTAGTTCTTTTTTATTTGAAGTGATTTCCCAGGGATGATCCGTACGCGACAGTGTGTTCTGTGATGTGTACTGTGATGTAGAAGAAACGTGCAAGAAATGTGGACCCCTGGATATATGCTCGAAAAGGAATTTGAGATCGGAATAGGTAAATACAAAATCTCCCCCCCCCCCCCCCAAAAAAAAGAAAAAAAGAATACAAGTTTTTTTTTATTAATTATTTCTATAATAAATTACGCATCACCGAACGCTCATTCTCCACCCAAACATAGCGCTAGAGGTCCGAACCAGATGCCAAAGTTTCACCACTAAACGTTTTTTTTTTATCTTAAAGTTATAAGTGATTTTTTTTTTTCTATTTCACTGGGAAAAAGGTGGCCGACGGAGCTCTCGAGTACATGGAGCTCTATGGCGCCAGAAACCGAAAACAAGCGAAAATGGGATGATGATAATAATCCCTGGAGAACGGGAACAAAGGGGACAAAGGACAAACACAAATCTCCAAACTTTGTCCCCTTTGTTCCCCTTCTCCGGGGATTATTATTGTCATTCTTGTCCAGCTCGCTTCCACTTTTGCATTAATTGCATTACAATCCAAAATGGGCTCCATTTTCCCATTGAAATTTTCAGAAAATCACATATAACGTTTGAATAAGATAATCGGTTCGTGCTGAAACTTTAGCATCTGGTTCGAACCTCCAGCGCTACCTTTGGGCGGAGAATGAGCGTTCGGCGATGCAAAGTTTATTTTTGCGGTGAAAAACACCCTGTAATATTTTTTGAGGACACACCAATTGTAGAGAACGGCTTCGATTAGGCCTTACGTTTTGTTGGATTTGCAGACGGTAATTTTTCTTGACCATTACACCACTGTTTAGTTCTATGTAATTTTTGCGTGACGGTATATTTCTACGTGCCTTTTATTATTGGTTAAACCTTAACTGGTTTAGGTCTAGCATTAGAATCCTGCTGAGCACGAGAGCTCACTAAAGGAAAGACGACGACGAACCCCCCCGCCCTCCCCCGAAACACGCACCGATCTCAACGTTCTAAGCTCTGTGTACATATTACTATACTCCATTTCACCTTACGATGTACCGCAGGAAAGGCTACAAGCTCGAGCTCTCTTGCTCTAGGGCACGTCTCGGTGGCACAAGCTCTCGTGCATTAAGGGTAGCTGCCAATGCTATGAGCTCGCGCTTCGAGCTTTCGCTGCGGTACAACATAAGGTGAAACGGAGTATACCTTTGACAACTGCGTATTCGACGACTCTTGACGATTTATTTGACGTCGGGCAAACAGCGTGGACGAACAGGTGGGTCGGCTCGGCTTCATCGAGCTGAGATGACCGGAGAAGTCGGACACATCGGCTGACGTCACGCGATGTCGAGAGAGGTATTGAGGCCTATACCCGCGTCACACGGGCAACTCGAATGCCATTTACAACGAATGACATTTGAGCGGACGGCCAATCAGCGCGCGACACTCCGGGCGTGGCGCATTCCACGCGCGACAGATTGCGAGCTGATTCGCCGATCACACAAATGTCATTCGTTGTAAATGGCATTCGAGTTGCCCGTGTGGCACGGGTATTAGTCAGTCTAGGTGGTGTTGATGAAGCCGAGCCGACCCGCCTGTTCGTCCACGCTGTTCGCCCGACGTCAAATAAATCGTCAAATTCGTCGAATACGCAGTTGTCAAAGGTAGTAATATGTACACAGAGCTTAGAACGTTGAGATCGGTGCGTGTTTCGTGGGGGTTCGTCGTCGTCTTTCCAGTCTAGGTGGTGTTGGCTCAGCCATAGGCCACGGTGGCCATTGGCGACGAAATGTTTCGATGGCGTCCTCTTGTGGTTCCTGTCCCTGACGTCACGACCGATATTATTAGTGGAGAGCGACAAGTTCGATGGTGCGTAAAGGGATATTCACACGGGGAAGAAATCCCTCCCTTCGCTTCCCGGGATGCGCATCACGTGGTAACTACGTCACGCTTTTGTGCGGAGCCGCGCTGACGTGCATCCCAGGGGGATGGGCTGCACAAACGCTCCCCGCCGTGGCGTGGGATCTCTTGGCGTGGCAACTTTACAGGTTTTGCTCAGCGAGATGCCGGCGGTGGCATCGGGATCGCCTGAATTGTCGTGGCTTGCGCTGTTGCGCATGTCATCCGAGACTCTGGCCAATCCTCTCCTTGGGTATGCGCCAACACCTCCATAGGCCAACAACAATAACAACGACTCTGGTCCAAAGCACCCGAAGGAGTATTCGATATTCATCAATGCCATCTTCAAACCGCTCCTCCTACAGCTGGTTTTGGATTCCACGTCCTTTGTGCTGCATCCA
Source organism: Ixodes ricinus (assembly GCA_037355805.1). Classification (NCBI taxonomy): domain Eukaryota; kingdom Metazoa; phylum Arthropoda; class Arachnida; order Ixodida; family Ixodidae; genus Ixodes; species Ixodes ricinus. The sequence goes on from JAZHYW010012534.1 coordinate 63,838, forward strand.
CCCATTCAAGGAGCATCTTTCTTTTAGCAGGAAGCAGCTTATTGTCTTCTGCATCTAACCGCGCTGCTGCCATATTCGCATATCGCCGTTTCATGTACGCTTCAATTTTTCTACCCTCGCCAGAGCGCATCGAACCTTGTTGTCGCTAAACGCGTCTGATAACACTGACATCCCTCACGGCTCCCCGCCGTTCGTGTGAATCACGACCTACTCGTGGCGTGAATGCTTGAATCGGTTCCGCCGATCACTGATGTCACCCACATCCCTCCGCGAAAAGCATCCCTCGTGTGAATATCCCTTAAAAAAACGCTGTGGAAGCCTAGCAATCACGCTTGTCAATCAACACCGTCAGGGTTGACAGTCTGACATTGCTCTTATTTCCGTCGATGAGAGCAGAGATTATCGTACTGAAGATGGCATTGCGAGCGTTTGACCAATCGTGAATGGCCGATCGCAGCGACACTTGCACGTTGCGCACGTCGCCAGTAGACTCAAAAAGGAACTTAGCGTCTTAGTTCAGGTTCTTTACCTCGCGCAGCGAAGGCTAGAAGCTCGCACTTGTTGTCTCCTCTGCACTCGGGGCTAAGTAGATTTCTGCGTAATCCAGGTAGGAGAGATGGAGAAGGCCATTGAAAGCATAAGCATTTTAGGTGAGCTTAAGACGACTCTGTTGTCTGCTATCGCTGCGTGCTTCTCGTAGGCAGCATAGAAACAAACATCGTTTCCAGTAAATATGTTTATGCTTCCGCCATGTCATTCTTGCGCACTTACTAGAAGAAGGTTTCTACAGTCGAAAAATCGCTTTGCTTTCATACGTGACACCGATTTTACGCTGCAGTGCAAAGAAATTTATGGTGGTCCGCGTGCTGAACGACGAAGACGACCTCCTTTCGTCCGCCATTTTGCCTGACCAGCGCGCCCCCTATAGTTCGCTGGAGTCGCGAATACTGGAACCAGTTTGTGCTTCTCTTTTCCTCGGATGATCTAAAACGTCGGTAACACAAAGTGTTAGAATAGTGGGTTCCAACGCTTTGTGTCCCCCGAGCAGCTTGGGGCGTCGCACATAGCATGCACACTGCAACGCCCCAAACTTCCTTTTTTTTTTTTTTTTGGGGTGGGGGGGGGGGGGGCTTAATGCCTTGGGCCTGACTCCCCGTATAACACGGTCAACCCATGTCTCACGTGCCAAGGGCGCCATGACCTCAATCAGTGGCACGTCCCAGGCCGGTAGAGTGCAGCTACAAGAGCAAAACCACCTCCAACAAAATTTTAGCTAAACCTAAATAAAAAAAAAATTAAGAACACCATGCAATTACGCAAATGCGACCTGATTTTTAACGTTCCAATAACTAACCGTTGTGCCATGGTTCATTCCCGCTGCCCGTACCGCCAATGCTCTACAGGCACGTACGGTCGCACTCGCGATGGGCTTCGTTTTGTCCACTCGGCGTGCTCGTTCATCCCAGAGATAAAACGACCGAGAGGTCCGACATACCCGCGCGTTAGTTAATTAATCAGGAGCCGACGAGCAACAAAACCGACCGTGGCCAGTGCGTGACACCCTGTGCGCGCGGAAGTAAAAGCCTTTCCGGGCGCAAGAGAGAGCCAATAAAACGGGCGACATGCTCCCGCACTTCCGCCTGGCTCCGCGGGTCGCGCTGACCTTGGCCTGCTCGCGGACGAGTTCCAAACGCCGCGTCCGTCCTTGGCGTCCTTATCTGACCGTGACACCAGCCGGCCTCGCTAAGAGACACTCAATAATGCGTACGTACACCGAGCGTTTAGGTCACTCTGTGTTTAACGCGTTACATGTGACGCCGTTACTCTATATAGCGAGTTACTTTTCTGAACTTTCACGATGTAAAACCGACGTTTGTCTTCGAGGAGGGCGATCGAGTAACGGACATACGCTATTTTTCTAAGCGCAAAACGAGTAAAACAACTGTTATCTTTCTTGAATCGTGTTATATATATAAGCTTCTTTACCTTCTATTGTTCAGACGGTCTTTACCTTGTGGAATGCCAAGCCGGCCGATCGAACGCATGTTTTGCTGTGTGTGAGTTCTGATGTCTCGGTTCAATAAACCCTTCAAAACGTAACATAATAGTAGGGTACGTTGTTGGGCTAGTTGGTTCATCTTAGTTAAACACTATAAAATAGCGCAAAAATTGCAAGTACAAGAATGTATGAGGACAAGCGCTAAGTATACAGGTAGCGCTTGTCCTGTATACTTCTTGTCCTTGTCTTTTTTGCGCTATTTTATATGTTTAAGTAACATAATGGCAGCACACACTAATCCTGCGCTCAGACGAGTTCCAGGAGTTAATTCAAAACGCTCCGGAACCGATACATAGGCACATATGCGAACTAAAAGAGTGAAGATTGACGTCGCTCGAAAATGCCAGCGACTATGGTACTAGGCTAACCGATAAACAATTACGAGATACATCTACCATATACTAGTGAGATTATGATGTGCTTATGGCTATTAGCGATTTTCATCGCGTTGAAATTACTTTCAAGGCTTCTTCTTTAGACCGCCAGGCGCTGTGAATACCGCATTTACTCGAGTAATAGACGCACTACTTACTTACGAACGAGGTCCTTGCGTCTACTTTCCAGCAGAACACAGATACATTCCAATTATCGCGTTCTGCGTAAGAAACGTAGCGAATAACGAAGTCCAGAACGCGAATTCTCCGTAAAGGTGCGATCTGCGCAGATAGCATTTTCGCGTGAAGGTGTTATCTCTGTCCCGTAAGTCGCTGCTTCGTGGTGATTGGCTATCCATACGTTCCACGAAAAAACGAACGGCTTTGTTCACAAACAGTGCGTCTATTACTCGAGTAAATACGGTATCTGCTTCGCTCGAGAAGACTGGCAAACGAACCTGCCGCCCCAGCTTTCTGTTTAAGCCGCTAGGTGCCGTCGACTTCGTTAGATTTGCCAATAAAAACCTTTTACTTTTGTAGGTTTCAAATAGCACGAAGCCTTTCTACAGGAAATGTGATTCCCCAAAGTCCGTTGCAACTTAAGATCCACATAGAAGCTCCGCATCCAACGTGGGCCTTCTACCGTTCATAATGCGCACGCGCAGGCAACGAGCGCGTGCTGGAGGCGGAGCTGCTTCATCAGATCTCATATCGCGATAGGCTAGTGCTTATGGCTATTCGCAACTCCAACTTTGTGCATTTAACCCTCTTCCCCCGTTTCACATTTCGACCGCCAGGCCACACCAGTCTTCGCTGCGCACTTGGATATGCGGCAGTTTCCCGCCTATCCCCTTCGCGTCTTGTCCACTGGGTGGCGTTGCTTCCTCCGTAGTGGCGAATAGATAGTCCACTAGATTTCGTAAGTTGGAAGAAAACAACAACAACAAGAGCATGGTATTTAAAAGCTTTCAAGCACGTAGCGCCTTTCTCTAGGGAGAGCAACTGAGGGAAAGGAGGAGGTGAGAGCACGTTGGGATGTCAGAGTGCAGAGCTCTGATTGGTTTGATTAGTGGGTAGACTCAAAGGCTGGGCTGCCCTTGTCACTACACCGATTTTCTTCCTCGCATCAGAGCGAACAAGACCGTCGTCTGCTGCTCGCGCTGCGTCTCGCGTTCGAATGCCGGACGCCGGCATTCGGCGTTCGAACAGCGGGTAGAGACAGAGGCTTTGCGTCTATCCCACTATACTCCTTCCAATCAGAGCTCGGCACTCTGACGTGCCCGCGCGCTCTCATCGCGTCGTCTCTGGAAACGAGTGGCACCTTTGTAGTATACGCTGTTTTATACACGTGTACAAGTGTGGACGGGACGCGCTCTGAATACATTACTTTATCCGATCGACCCTAAAGTGTCTATTGTCACCGGGAACTTGAATATGTCGAGAGGTTCGCGCAGATAAAGCTGAAGGTACTAAAGTGCGGGACAACGGGAGCATAGGGTTTCCAATCCCAGCGATAAGAAAGCAATAAACGCCTCTTTAAATGAACACCGGAATTCGATGTCAGTGATATAGATTGACTCCACTTGAGAGGGCGAATGAATGCGGTTTTCGTTGCTGCGGCGTGGTCTTCTGCGGCGTTCGGTCGGCTTATCTTAAACAAACATTTTCCTCTCGAGCGATTAAGTTCAGATAAGGGGACTCGCGACCACACTGAAACTCAAACCCGCCCAGTCATAAGACAGCTCTCAGGAGTGCTCTTCATCGAGTATTCATAGTGTAAGCAAGTTTCTGCCAGCTTATCAGCGCCATCGGTTATCTAACAATTGGAGCTTTGAGATTATACCTGCACAAAAAGAGCCAGGAAGAGCTCGCGGGGCCTTTTACCTTCCCCAGTGGTCATCGTGCGAATTTATTTTGTCTTCGAAACGTTATAAAAGTTGAAACACTTAAAAAAAATTGATTGTGCATCTACATTTTGGCAAAACCCTCCCCGAGGCAATTACTGCAACGTACGTGCCGATGAAACTCGGCAAAAAACGAAGTCGAGGAAATGAATAAACCTATTTTTTAATTTGCCGAGTTCCCTTACTGACTCAACGAATCTTCCGCGGAAAAGCAGATGCTACTGGCAGCTAGTAGAGCTACACTCTGAGAAATCTGGAACATGTATACTTTCCAACAAAGCACTGTGGAGAACCAATCACCGTAACCTACGGAAGTAGCTCGGCCAATGACGGGGCAGATAATGTTGTAACACTGAGCACGTTTCGCGATTTTCACGCTTTGCTGAAGAGCAGACGCTCCAGATTTCTTAAAGCGTATACATACAGTCAGAGACAGCTAACGCTGGGCTTGGCTTATTGTGTTCGCGCGTATTGCTTTGTGATTGGTTCTTCGGCGATGTAATGGAATAATGTCGCAACCTCATTGGCTGCGGAGCGATAATAAAATGCTAAGGATTTGCCGCGTTTTTTTTCTTATGATGTCGGTGACAATAGTGTTGCTTAGACAGTTCTTTTAATTCGATAATATCACTTACGATTCTTGTCCCTTCATTCGTTTTCAGCCACAAAGTAACGAGATTTCGAACTATAGCGCGAGCTTTAATCTACTCATTATAGCGATGCCCGAACGAGAGAACTGGTTATAACAAAATAAATGGCATTCGCACTCGAGCAAAATTGGGCAATCATTTTTTGTAAGTCGGTAGGCACCAGAGTCCGCAACTACAGAGGCGATTACCAAAGATAAGGCTCCCTCATTATCGCTAATTAGAACCGTTTGGCCTTCCGCGTCGTTGCAGGCCGCCCCCCTCCCCCTCGTAATCTTCCATCGATCTAAATGCTACGTTGCGTTTTTCGCCCTAACATCACCCAATCAGGAGGCCATATGGTCCTGTACGTTCGCAGAAATACGTGCACGAATGTAAAAATAAAAATAATAATAAAAATAAATTTTTGTTTGTGCTAGCTGTGTCGCATAGCGTATGTTTGGGCCTGTTCTGAGCATTCCACGTGGAGAATTCAACGATGTTCCAACTTGCTTCGAATATCTTAAATACCATACAATTTAACGAGCTTTTTCCATCAGTTTTGAAATATTTTGTTGTTCTCTACGCCCCCCCCCACCCCGCCCCCTCAGAAAAGAAAAGAGAAAGCTGTCTATTTAATGTTAACAGTAATTTTCACCCGCTCTTCCTTGCCCGGGAGGTTTCCTTTTTGAGTTACTTTATTCACTTATTAGATAAGGGTCATTACCATATATAGACGCTTATCACACGCGCCAGATTACAGCCGCCATTGCTGACCTTGTCTAGTCCTACCCAGACGCCGAGCAAGTGAAGCAAGCGTTGACGAGTCTCCACAAAGGCCAATGCTGGAGAGAAGGACGCAGTAGAATCTAAAATGGCAATAACCTGCCCTGCTGTGGTCACGATGAAGTGAAGCGTAATAATTAAGAGGAAACGAAAATCGAAGGTCCGTTATGGCGGCGCCCATGCACAGCTGCTGCAAAGCGCCTATAGGTGGTATTCACTGGCGGCCATAGTTGTGTCCGCTGTTGCAGACCGCGAGCTCACGATGAGATTCCACAACGCTTCCGGAACGTGCACTTCACACCACCAAGATTGCGAGTCTTCTCGGAAGATGAGTGGGGTACCGTTTTGAGCATGCACTGTGAACGCTGCGCTCAGGTATGGCGCCCAGTGAAGTGACCACCTTTAGTTGGTGACATGGTAAAGAACTGAGTAGAAGTTCCGGCTTCAACGCGTGCTTGTTGTCTTTCCCTGCGCTTGGGCTGCGCGTACGACGAAGTGCCATCGAGAGCAGAACGCTCTCCGTGGGTTTTTCTTACTGTAGCCCTTATTTAATCATCTATGAAAGCATTCTTAGTTCGTGGGACTTTCAACGTTATTTTGAGTCGACCAGCTCTAGAGACCAGCAGTTCTTGGGAACTTCGCGGAGTTCATTCTCTCGTGCCAGGGTCACAGCCAGTGAACCGGTCTGCGTGCCCAAGACGGCAGCCCGCGGCACTTTGGGAGCGAGCCTGTTTACGTTCGGGATAATCCCCTCGGGGCGAGGTCAGAGAGCCAGCCTCCGGGATTAGCGGGCCACCGGAAGGGATAATCCTCCACAGCGAGAGGCCGCCGCTTCATTTGCACGCGCCTTTGTCCCGTTGGCTTCGCCTGTTTGGTCCTACTGGTTCCGTTCGAAGCTGACACTTTCAGGATAAGCTGCGTAGCGACAAGATGCGAGTACGCTAGAGAAAAAAGAAATTAGTACACCACCATTGCATCTTACGAATCGTACGCATTGCTATCAAAGCCACACGGGCCTGATGCGCTTGCTCACACGGGCGGAAAATGCCGAGTCTCTAGGCTGTGGACGCATGCGCGGCTCTGTTATGTCGCAGAAGAGAGCTACTGCGCATGTCTGGAACGCGTCCCGCAACTCAGTAGACAAAGATAGCATCGCGCAAAAGCAAAAGGCGACTATTGGAATGCTCTGTGGCTCGGCCAAATGCTTTGTTTGTACGCGGATTCGCGCAGAAAAGTCCACCTCGAAAAGTCATATGCCGCGCACCCGTATTTCCTGCAGCACTTCCACAATAATATTACCATTTTTTCGCAGCCAATATACACTCCCATCACCTAAGAGCAAAAGCCTGCTCTCCAGACGCTAGCGTTGGAGCCAAATAGTTCGCTGTGCCACTCTGCAATGCACACCATCGCATACAGAGAGACACAGCTTCTCGGCTGTTTTTGCCTTATGTGCACGTACACTATACATTTTAAGAAACATGTATATTAGCTAACAACGGTGCACTTGGAACACCAATTATCAAGTTGCTTTGTAATTTGTTTGGTCAACGAGAAGGCTTACTTTGATATGTTTCGTCGACGAGAAGGCTAGCTTTAACCTGTTCAGCCAATGAGAAGACTCGCTTTAATTTGTCTTCCTAATAAGAAGCTGAAAGGTGTTCACCCGTTTTGGCGCTTCATTTAAACCGCGTTGCCATTGGAGAAGGTCACCGATCGCCATACTGACTGGTTGAATTGATCAGAGGACAACCAGTGATTGGGTTATTTTTTGTTCTGCGCTGCTAAAGTTTACAATCTAGGACGAAGAAGGTCGACAATCACACACGAAGGGCGCAACTACCAACCGGTTTATTTTTCCTTCCAAACAAGCATGTTTGAAAGAAAACACATTGAAAAGATAAAAGAGGGACGGACATAATCAGATCTAACGCAGTCATGCAAGTGTGAACACGTCTCTTGTTCGCATCTTGGCTGCGGCGGCCAATGCACGTGTCCGCTACCGATCATGACGCGGCATCTTTTTTAGCGAGTCTATTTCTTTTGTAAAGTGCGGTCACACTGCGGCGAAGAATGCAGTCAGTGATTTGAGAGAGCTGTACAGTAAAAGTGCTTCGCCGGCCAACTCCTCCGCGGCACTGTTGTCGTTAAGCGGCTTGAAAAACGCAAGCAAAGGTCTCGGTGACGTCATCGGGTCCTCTATTCCGGGCCTCACGATGCTGCTTCTTGGCAAGCGCCGGCGCCGAGATTCAAAGGAGCGCTACACCCACAGTGTGCGCTCGGCCGCTGGCTGCTCACTCCCTGCGTGCCGCGAGGGAGCCTTGCGCAAGTGACCGCCACGCCGATAGCCCTCTTGACGGGGACCGTGAGTCGGCACTCTGCAGGGCGGGGACGCCTGTTGCTGACCGCTGCCGCTTCCTCGAGAAAATGCACGACGTTTACCCGCTTTCTTTTTTTTTTTTTTTGTTATGGAGATTTACTGAAGTGTGTTTTGGAGTCTGCACGCGGCAGACGTTAGAGTTTTGTTGACGGCAATCTCCCGGAGCTACTCATGCAGTTGTGCGACTGATACCGACTTGTAAAAATAGTTCATATACTCGCGACTAATTACGACCGGCTGCGCAGTAGCGTATCCGGTCGTGAGTAATCAGAAGAGGATTAACAAGTGACTGTGGCGCAGTCGGTTGTAGTCCAACGCAAGTTTGTGAAGTTTGCAAGTTTGTGCATGTTCAAAGAGCGGTCGGTCCCAATGGGCGTCTGCTGCAAATGAGAGATTTTGCCAGTGCAGTACGATTGCTAGTGATTACGTGCACGACTACACGCCTGTTAACCATGCTCATTCAGATCGAAACGGGAAGGAGCAGAAATTGAATCCAGGATCTCTGGGTTCCTTCTATCCCTAGTATCCTCTAAAATGTGAAGAGTAAAAGCGGTGCTGATATTTATCCATTTGTTTCAGCTCCAGTGGGCTGAGAGCTCCCGCAGCCGAGGTGCGTGCTTGAGCAAGGAGGCCGCACTTGTATAATCCTAGTTAAAGAAAGTGCGACAGTATGGTCTTAACCAGAGGTGGCAGCAATGAAATTACTGTAATTGAATTACTGTAATTTAATTACTGTAATTAAATTACTTCTGGAGTAATTTGTAATGCATCTCATTACTATTTGATGCACGCAATTTAGTAATGTAACGAATTACCCTAGTGGCAGTAACTGTAATTAGATCCGTAATTTTTGGGGGTTTTTAGGCATGTTACTTTTTATTTGCCCAGAAAGGGACACAAAACAAAGCAGTTCTTGCATTTGGAAACAAATAAAGAATCTTTAAAAAACAGCGAAAAAGAAACGACAAATGTGCTTTTCATTCTGTGGCCGCTGGCTCGTGTGATGGTCGGACTAGAGGGTCGTGCGACCTAAATCCTGCTGGGTTTGTATTGCTGTTACCAGGAATAGGCTTCCCCAAACGTGGCTTTTGTCCGCCTTGAAGATCATCTTGCCCCCTAAATTCACGCAACGAAGACAGTGTCGCGTTGGGGCCCGCCGCGAGCCAACGACGCTAGGCAGAGCCACGCTCAGATCTCAGAGACCAAGAAAAAAGCCTCCCTCCTTTATTCGTCTGGGCGCCTGACAACAGGCCCTGATCTTTCTCGAACATCACGTCATCGTTAGTCGATCCGAACAGGCCTTTGGACTTCGACTTCGGCGCATCCGCCCGCTGGCTAGACACGAAACACCGTGAGACTCGAGGCTCCGGTCTGCTAACACCGGTAACACCACACAGCCCACAGGAATATCGAGAGCATCGAAACTTTCTCTCCGACGAAAGTTTCGAAGCTCAGCTGCTCCTAAGGATGTGACAGGGAGTTCTAGTAAGTTCTCCTTGAGAGTAAACAGCGTTTTAATAAAAGTATTGTATGAAATTAAATTGTGTGTAGGTCCTCCTTTAAAATATTATGAAACAGTAAATTTGAAAGTAATTTAATTACTTTTTTGCGGTAATTTATAATTGTAATTCATTACTTTTGTGTTGCAGTAATTTGTTATGTAATTTAATTACATATTATCCGTCTTAACCAACGTAATTAGTAATGTAATTTAATTACGAAAAATAGTAATTTGGCCAGCTCTGGTCATGACCCCCCCACCCCCCCCCCCCCAAAAAAAAAGAGTAACGTTTTTGCAGAAGAATAGACTCGGAGACACTTCTGCGTTATAAAATTGATCGATTAACAAAATAGACAAAAACGTAACTCACCAACGAAAACTCCAGCCGCTGCGAGGCAGAACTCGTCAAGCCCACTTTCAATGTCAAAACTTCTCACAGGAAAGCTTGAAGCACTCTGGTCACACCTGGAGTTTATATCTTGCGCACTGCTCTTAAACACTTTTTTTCTTTTTTTTACGTTACGCCGGTTTTAGCGGTGCTGTCTGCGACGTAGAGTCATACACCCGCCAACATGCAGCTGGCCGTGGGCACGACTTGTCTCACGTTTTTCGAAGGCGACAGCGCTGGCCACCTCAACCAACTCGGCTTGGAGACATAGGTTAGTCCCGCCGCCGTGAATTCGAGCGGAATATTCGACGGCGCTTCAACGAATCATGCAGGGGGCTGTAGACTCTTGTCAGGGCTTCTGATAAGGCCCACATCAGGTAGAGCTCCACGTTCCCGATTCCGAGGGGAGCTTCTTTCCCCTGGCTTTCGTCGGACTCTTGAGATGAAAACGGACTGATAAGGCGGCGGCGACTCGATACTGCATGCAGGCAGCGATATCGGACCCCTCTCCGGGATGTTCGCTCACGTCGATTATCGATTGGACGGATATCAAAGGCCGCTGGGGTAGCCGTAAGTTGAAAAAGAATGCGGCGGCTTGCGGCGTCGATGCATCCTCGAATAATGGGATTCCGAGGAGCATGTGATCATCGTCGGGAACACGAAAGAAAATCTAGGATTAACTAATGTTTATTACGCCACGCCTAAAAAGGTGGTACTCGCGATGAAATAGAACGCTTCGTCAACACTTCGTTCTGACAAAAAAAAAAGCGGAATTTTGCGCATCTGTCACAGCTGTCGTGTGCCGACGATGCTGTTTATCAACAACGATTTCGGTTCTGCGGCAGGTGGACTGCAAAAGTTAAAATATTAAAAATAAATCTCACTTACGGTTATCCGCGAATTGGGCATCGTGCAATTATTTCCGAAACCAGCGAAAATTAACGCTTCCAATATTGGCGAGTTTTTTTTTTTTTTGTCTTTGCAACATAAGAAATCGAAAGATTTGTACGACAAAATAAAAGTGGTTTCTAAAAACAATCTTCAAATTTCACCGCTAAATAATTAGTTTTTCAATCAATCACATATATTGTAGAATAAACATCCTTCTATACTCCGTTTCATCATAGGTGCGAGCTAAGCCGAAGCTATATGTCACGTTCGTCTGGGATCGTGCACACAATCAGGAGATGTAAGAAACAAAAATAAGACCAATAAAAAAAATATTAAAAAAAAAGAAGACAGGGTTAAACAGAATGTTCAGATAAAAGAAAACGGGTTTAAACTCTTCAATACAGTTCCAGATTGACTGTCATTACCTCGCGTCGCCGTGCTCGTCGGTGGTTTTCCCCCAAAATTGAAACGTGACACTATACAAGTGCCACAATGTGACCTTGAACGACGCTTTCACTGCACGCGTGCTCACTCAGTGGAAGTACCGTTTGAAGCAACATCGCACTTAAGGCGAAACGTAGTGTGAAACTGAGTATAACGTCAGATCAATTGTGTGAGTCAACCTTAAAATGGTGCTTGTTTTCTTAATCAGCGCCCACTTATCGGACGACAGTCCTTCAATTCACCGGAAGTAGGCGTACCGTGACGTCCCCCCCCCCCCCAGTTCCGCTCATATATTTATCTTTCATGACGCGAAGCTACGCGGAAATCCAGGCTCCCAAGTTCGGTCGGAAACACGAGGCAACTGTAAGATGATGACGCACTTAAGCGGAGACCGACCGACAATGGGACGAAGCTTGGGAGTCAGGTCCGAGCGAGTTGCTAACGGCGCACTGCAAGTTGCAGTGCGGCTCTGCGATCACATATATTCGTGCCAGAGTCCCTCAGTTGGCGATAGCGTTGCAATTGATTTCTTCCGAAGTTAGACGAAATCGCCGCGGCTCGTCTGATCTTATCGCTGTTGCCTAGATAACAGCCGAAACGTGCAGTTTTCCGATTCTCGTATAAGTCTTCACTACGTAACTCTGTCGAGCTTGCCTGTTGCGGAGCGTGATATAAATTCAATAATAAGGATTATTGAATATAACTATACTTTCCCTCCCCTCACCACGAACGGGGTCCTCCATCATCTAAGCCGATCCACAAGGGGTCCACGAAACATCATTTGCTGAGAACCATCATTAGACCTTCACGGCCACTGGTTTCGGCGGACTCAATTTTTGACCAGCTCTCTGTGTGTACTGTTGGTTTCGAATTCGCTTAATTGCGTAGACGACAGCCGTTGCTGATTTAAGGTCCATGTTAGTTCCATATAAATATATCTTTAAGTGGTGAAGGTTTACAAATGCTTCCGCTCATATACAGGCAAAAGTAAGGTGCGTAGACATAGCAGCCGTGGGGTGAGAAAAGAATCTAATTTATTGGCGAATCAATAAAAAAGTCACACAAGAAAAAAGAGTAAAGTGCCGAAAAAAAGTTGTATTAGCTTACACGAAGAACAATCAAAGCTAGACACAAGATTGCTAGATACGTGGAGAATACGCTTATAAAACACAAGAACTTACAAAAATATATTGTTAAATAGAAAATCAAACAAATAATTAAAAATACAAAAAAAGGGGGCCGACGTCCGTCGACGTTGCGACAGTGGCACTGTCTTCTTCGGGACTGGTTTTTAATTCTTTATTCTATTTTCCATTTGGTTGTATGTGAGATCATCATTACACGTGGAGTTCATGTGATCATAAGTAATTTTGCAGATGTGTATAGAGTAGTAATAATATCAGATTTAAAACTAAATTGTCTCCATGACAGTTAAAAAAAATGATATGAAGCGTTGCAAATGCCTTTGAATCGCTCTCTATGCAACGTGTGTGGTCCCCACCGTATGCGACAGGTTTCACTACCGATAGTCACTGACAGTGTAACCAATACAGGGCTTAATTATTCCCTTCACGCTTCCGGATTGGTTCTTCGGTCTTGTTATTGGCAAATGCCGCATTCTCATTGGCTGCCGAGCGATGAGAAAACGCCCGGGACTCGTCGTTAACAAAAAAAGCAATTAAAAAATTCAATTTTTTGTTTAACGTTTGTTGCATTAAGTTTGGTATTTATGAAGTAACTTGAACTCTGAACAACTTTATAATGAGAGCTTATAAAACTTTCGTGAGGTCAGTCTCGAGTACTTAGTCATATGCCCTTTACGGCATATAACCTTAATTTAAATTGAAATGATAAAAAAAGAAGTTTGCATGCTATTTAAAACGATTATGGACTTCCCGACTTAATACCGACATAATACGTACTGATTTAATATCGACGTACTGACTTTAACTTGATTACGCGTAATTAAGAGGCTTTTTTTTATTTTTATCAACGCATCAAACAACGATTTTAGCGTAGGTAAGTCCAAATATATTAGTTGCCACCTATCACCGCATCGTTTTCTAAACGGAGGACGTTATTACGGCTTTTTCGAGTACGTACTACGTGAAATAGATTCGTTTTAAATATTCGTTCTTTCGCGGGACAATACATGAGGGAAAATTCCTACCGAATAGTATTGATCATCATGACGGACGATGCATTATTTTCACGCGAGGTTTTCGGATGTTATTCGTAAGCTGTCATTTTAACCGTTTCATATATATTACTGCGTTAATTTTATGTACGGATGTTTGACAGCGGTTGTGTGGTTTATACTTTTTCGCTAACTAATATATGATGACTTTTACCTCTTTCGGAGACGGCTCGTAATCTAATTGCTGAGATTTTTTTTTAATAAGCTTATTGAATGTTTTTTTGCTTGTTCCACCCTGGAAAATCTGCTATAAGAGGTGCTGTATCAATCGTAAAATAAATAAATAAATAAATAACTTAATAAAAATGTATTTTTATTTTTATTCGTTGTAACTCTGTCTTACTTATTTTTATTTTATTTATTTTTTTATCAGTCGGCATTTGAACATTTGGACACCATTCCAACCGAAAATAGCCAAATCACATAAGTGAAGAACTGATTTGATCTTGTATGGCGTTTATTTGGCAATAAATGTGACTCCCTTCCTCTCAGCCATAAATACACACTATGAGTAGTATATCTATAGAGCTCTGGGCAATGAAGCCATTCAAAGTCCAGACCCCTTGGCGGGTTTCTGCGCCATTCAATTCTCGCAGTCGACGCCATATTGGCGTACACCAAAAAACAAAAAAGTTATATACAGAAAAAATAGCCCCTGGAGAAGGTCACCAAGCTGTGTTTGGACACTTGCAATTACACTTTTTTTTTTCAGTTTCCACTAACGGTTAGTAAAGCACATACTTCGACGACATTGATCAAAGGTGATCGCGTATATTTGAAGACTGGAATCAGCTACTCTGTAACTGGTTCTTATGCTTTCAAATGACTTCCTTTTTTTTCATTTATCGTTAAACGAAAATGGTTAATAATATTCTTTTTGTTATAAATTTTTTTCTTGATAGTGAAGTCTTTATTGCCTGTATAGTTGTCTGCATATTTCTGTGTATATTTGTGCTGCGTGGTCGAATCAAATAGCGCGGCGTCATTTTTAGCTGCAACACTGCAGAGGGTTGTCGTCGGTTTTCGCAGCACCGTGAAAGCTACGGATGACGCAGCGCTATTAGATTCAAACCTCTATTCGCCCACCCCTTAGTTGTCTGCATATGTATGTGCATGTCCGTGTGCATCTGTACTAAACGCCCGTCCGTTAACTCCATGCGCTTGTTCGTGTGCGTGTGTGTGTGTGTGTATGTGTGCACGTGAGTAAGAGTGTTTGCGTCTCTTTGTGTGTGCGTGCGTGGGTGCGTGCGTGCGTGCCTGTGCGTACATGAAAGAGCTGCCCCAGAGTTGTATACTCGGTTCACCCCTAAGCTGACAGTGGAGTGGAAGCTACATACTCGTTGGTTTAGTCATGCGTCTCTAGTTGGCCATGTGAACCCGCTCCCGCCCAAAGCCACGCGGAGAGAGAAGGTCACGTGATGAGATGGAGGCATTTGATTGGTCCCGTGTGGGTGTAGCGTCCTCACTTCCCTATCGGCTTAGGAGTGAACGGAGAATAGTCCAAACCGGCAGCGAGGCCCACGCAGAGCCTGTTTTTAGCGACTTTTGATCACGAATCGCTTCAACTATACGACACGGATTTGTCGCGTCGGAGGCGCGCGCTTTTCAGTTGCCGTCATCTTTATTTTCTTTGTCCGTACGGGCAGGAAGCGCTACTCGAGACTCGAATCTGTTCAATGCTGGTCTCCATTTCAACGTCCGCTTCCCGGTATGGTAGCAACGCGAAGCTCAACCTTGCGTGGCATGCGCATTTAGTACTTTATATTTTACGAAGCATTAAAAATCAAACCGTTTTTACATATATATACATAGACAGAGAGAGAGGCAAATGCTGATTAGACGAAAAATAGTTTACCCCCATACGTCGAGTTTAGAAATCCACTTAAATGGCGAAGTGATACGATCCGTGGTATAATAACGTGTATGCGCACAGCACACGTAAGAAAGAAAAAAAGAAAGACAGGACATGCCAAATTTTTTGTGAGCAATATAGTTCGTCTCAGCGGAGCGAGGTGTACCATATACAGGGTTTAACTTTAACTCGAGCGAATCTATTTCTTCATTCAATCTAAAAATAAAACAAAAAAAAACGTGAAAGGTACAATACAATTTGATCTGTGCAGGTGAGTTATACAGCTAGGGGGGGAGGTATAATATAGGAGGCTAATCGATACGCAAAGTCGAATAATTAACTACAACTTTTTCATTAACTTTTAATTAATGAAAATAAACAAAAGGTTCCAGTTACAAACTTTCTGATCGTCATCGAAACCCACTAGATCAGTTTTTTTGGTACGATTTAAAGCAGGCGGTAAGCGCGAAGGCGCGCGAACGTTTCCACTCATGGCAACAGAACCAACGCTGTCGGTTCAAAAGCGCGGATGATAGACCGCGTTTTCGGACTCCAAGAGTTGCGCCCGTCCCACGAGTGGAAACTTTCACGCGTCCCCGCGCTTACCACCTGCTTTAGATATTTATCTTTAAAAAAATGACATTATTCGGTGGTTCTATGATGACGCTTCAGCAAGTTTCTAATAGACCGATCTCAGCAGCCATTTTGACTACGCCACCGCTGCCGCAATGCTATACAGGCGAGACTTAGGTCTTTCTACACGCGCGACGACCTCGCTCGAGCTCTGCGCGTGTAGAGCACGAGACGGCATGAGCCGCCTGATGCACCGCAGCCTACCTCCTGCAAACTAAAGTTGTAACGGCGTCACGCATGCGCTGAACGCTTCGTGAGATCAATCTATTGGTGGGACCATGTTTTTTAATGAAATAGCATCTTTCGAGACTTCACGTCAACTATTCGTCTATGTATCTATCTATCTATCTATCTATCTATCTGGCTATCTAACCTCTTACGCCGCGGGTCGATAAATAAATAAAAAGACCGGCGCCGGCTGGGATTCGAACCGTTGACCCTTTGATCAGCAGGCAGACGCGCTAACCACAGAGCTATGAAGGCAGTCATTCACCGCACTCTAAACATTTGTTTATATCTTTACCATAGGACGCGCTTTGCAGCGCTGTCACAGCTACCGGTGCGCGCGCGTTCCATGCACGAGGGCTAGCTCACCCTCTCCCGCGCTCACCTCTCCCTCTAGCTCACCCTCTCCTGCGCTCGGGAGACCTCTAGCTCAGCCTCACGAGAGCGGAATGAGCCCTCGTGCATGGAACGCGCGCGCACCGGTAGCTGTGACAGCGCTGTAAGCGCGTCCTATGGTAAAGATATAAACAACCGTTTAGAGTACCGCTGGTTGAGACTAGCTGAGACGCCAGAAAGTCTGGTCGGTACCATTTTGAGTGTTTGTGCGTATGGCGCGTGCTTTGCTCGCCTTCCTAAGTGACACAAACGCACGTGCTGGGCTGCGGAGATCGTGCGCAGGGCTGTGAAAGTGTCAACAAATTTAGAATCGCCTCAAGAGTGGGCTGGCGTATCTAGAGTGTGCCGGCCACCTGACGAACGCGCATAACTCCGCACCGTTTGATGCTATTCGCATTAACGTAGATAATCATTCGCAGTGGATGAGTTCATGTTGTTTTTTCTATTTCCAAAAATATAAAAGTGTATTCAAAAAGTTTTAGTAAATTATTCGACTTATCAAAGTGATTAGCATTAGCACTTCTATATTATGTCCCCCTGGCCGCATAAGTCACCTGCACTGATCAAATTATTGTACCTTTCATTTATTTCTTTTTAAATAAATCTGTTTCGAATTAACATTAAACACCTTGTATATAAAAGGTGAGCTATATGAAATCGTGTTCGTGTCACTGATACAACCCAAACTGTTACTGTGGCGAGGTATGACACGATACAAAAAAAAAAATTAAAGCTTTTTTTATTATTATTAACGGGACCATTTAGCATTTTAAGTAAGCTGCCGACCGGACAGAACATCCGACTAATAAGAACACCTTCAATCAAGAGATACATATATATATATATATATGCATATATATATATATATATATATATATATATTTATTTTTTATATGTTTTTTTAAGAAATAAGAGAAGCTGTTTAAATGCACGTACGGTTCAAATGAATCCAAGCTGCCTTTCCATAAGACGCAATACATATTTCAACTCGGAAGATACGGGTAAGGATTTCATATTTCTAAACCAATTATTTTGGTACTGATGACTAGACACAATCTGAAGATTCATGCGATCGTTAAGTGTACGAGTCGGAGACGCGGTAGGGAAGAACAAAGTTGCCGATTTTGCGAGCTAGAAATATCGTTGCGTAGAGCAATTTTCTTTTTACGAGGAAGAACAGCCAACGAAGTATTTGCTTGAAGCAAGTTTTCCGCAGGGATCCCAAGTTTTGCGCTCTGTCGCTTTTGTCGACTTAGTCCGTGGTCAGCGTCGAGCGGAGGTACCGCGAACAGAGCAAATACTGGCAAACGACCAAAGTCTTTTTTTTATTATTATTAATGCATTAATGAACTTTTCTAAAAAGAAAAGTAGTCTGTTCTCGGTCCTGCGGGCCTTAATAAGGAAATTCCGACGATTTACATTTACCCTAGTTCCCTTACAAAAAGTGTTTCTATTAATCTCCAGATTACTCAACAGGAAACTTCTGCGAAAGTAATCGAAACCGTTTGGGTCAAGTGATAATTGCTGCTTGTTATATTTTTGTATCTGTAGTTCTTAATCGAGGCTATACGCCTGTAGCTCAGTACTTTACAAATGCTCTATCTTTGTTTCTCGTACAATACTTGTTTGGCTCTTGCTTTCTTTCGTGCAAAATGAAGCCAAAAACTGATCCCGCCTACAAGACGACCCGTCGGGCAGCAGAAGCAGACAGGGTACGTTTCTGGTTTTTCACTGCATCTCTCAGATGGCGCTACTGTCAATGACAAGCGCCTGACAGGCAGTAAAATGTCGACGTAAACTTAGCAGTGCTGTCATGCATCGACAGTGAACGCCATTCTGAAAGATAGCTCGAAGTATAGATTCCTTCCGTCCGTTTCTGCAGCCCTGATCCACCAGGCAGCGACGTGCCCCATGAATGTGAAGCGCCGAAGTAATTGCATCTGCATATAGATGCTTTGCATTAATGGAGGCACAGACAATCTCCTGATAACCACCATTTTCGTCATCCCAAAAGTAAACAATCAAACAAAACCGGTGGCGTTCTCTCGTGAGCGGAAGAGGATTTTCGCTTAAAACTTTCTAATCCAGTAGGGGTAATTATAATCGTATCGTGGGTATGTTTAGACAGCGGGAAATTAGTCAACACTAATGAGCGCCTCCGCCGCGGATGATAAATTTAGCCGGTGGAGTTCGACTGCTCAGGCTAGGGTCGTTAACACGCATCACGGTAGTATTGTTTCACGACCGCACGCCGGTGCGATGCCCATCCAGATCAAAAGGTCCCTTGGGTTCCGGTAAGCGTGAGCTTTGAAACTTTGGAAGATTATTCCAACCGCTGTCGCTGCACCCTGGCGCATTCTAAACCTTCGACAATTATGAGCTTATTATTTGGCCCTACAAGGAAAAAAAGACGGTTATGTTCCCTGTACTTTGCTCAATCCATTAGGCCTCCCACTAGCTGAAACAGCGGAAACGAAATCCTCATGCAATTTCAGCGAAAGCATATGAAATCTCAATCTACACAAACAAACGTGGGCTTACAAAACGCAGTAAGAAGAAACAAAATAAGCCGTCTGCAACGCGAAGGGTTGGCAGACGGTCACATCCGCAAGGGGCGCCATATTGACGCAGCTCATTCCAGAGAGCCTAGATTTAAGAGAGGTTACAACTCAAACCACGGAGAGGGTTTGAAATTGAATGTCGGACGCCTTCTGGAAAGATTCGTCGCAAGTACGCATGCGCTGCGCTGTCGCGCGGCGAGGAGGTAAGCAGGTGGAAATGCGGAGACGCTCGCAGACGACCAACGCTTTCGACACCTCTTCGCAGCTCGCACTGCAAACGCGGCCCACAAACCACGTGACACCTTTCGAGCGGTTGGACACACTCTGAAATCTAGGCACACACGCTCACTTTGTTCTCAGGTTTCGCCTAATTAAACGGTTTCGCGGGCCTCTTTGTGCTTCTCTGCAATGTGCTTCTTATGCAGAAGACTTCCAGACTCTTCTTTTTTAGCTCCTCTTAGTTGTTTCTGCTCAGCGGCATCCTATTATGTCTGGAAGGGATCGTTTCAGCGGGACGCGACGTCTGTGGCAGTCTGGCAGAGGAATGGAGATGACTCGCTCGAATTCCTTTCATCCAATCACAGAGAGGCACTACTAGACGATTGACGTTGAGACCTTCAGCCATTTTGTTGTAATAGTTGTTTTACCTTTACCGTTTTCCTATGGGGCAGTGCAGTATGGAACAATCACAAAAGGCGCGAAAAGGTATTGTAGAATTTCAAGATTAGCATCATCTACTTAAGCGAAGCTTCCGTCCAAGTTATTTCTTCTTCTCGCACTTAGAGAGCGAACATTATTATTAAGTGTCAGAGATCGCGCTTTTGTTTGTCCGCGGTTTCAGACAATACGCACCACTTCTGCAGGCGCTGTTATTCAGATCACTATGATACTCCTTGCGCGATCCTTAAGGAAAATAAACAATGATGATGATGATGATGATGATGATTGATGATGATGCTGATGATGATGCTGATGATCCCTCACTGTTCAATTGCATCTGTCGAATATATCGTACTCAAAAGAAGCAGAGCTGCACTGCCATTCATGATGAGCCGCAAATACTTGCACGGAATTTTATTGACGATCCCCTCAAGGTAAAGCGGTTAGCAACTGACACTATATGCCACGATTACCGTCATTGCCATAACAATTTAAAGATCCACGACACTGACCACGCCAGTCTCCGTCCCAAATTTAGAGACGTTTTTCGTTTCCCTTTCGTTCTCAGTCACGTGGGTTCCGCATCTGGTATGCGGGACGAAAAAATAATTAAACAATTCAATCTGGAATACGCGGAAACATATATGTGAGGCGAAACCAACAATGTGTGAAAATCACGCATTTTTTGTGAACACCTTCCAGCGGCGTGGAGCGACCAAAACGATGTTTTAACGCGTATCAGAAGTGACGACATTTAAGATGGCTGCGACTTTAGTATAAAAGGTGTATAATCTGCGCTGGGGTCACTGTGCATGTAAAACATAGCACTTTTATTTTTCCCGACCTTTTTTTTTTTTTTTGGTGGAGGGGGTTGTTATTTGCCGTGATTCTTTAGATTGCCATTATTTGTATTTACGAAGATACACTCGTAGATAGAAAAACTGTATTCAAAGCGCAGGGGTTGGGCAGAAATACTCGAAAATGTATTTGGAAATACAAATACTGGGATACATTAAAATAGTAGCCAAAATACTGATACTAAAATACATCTGTAAAAATGTATCGCGATACGTATCGGAAATACATTTTAAATAGAGGCAAAAAGTATTTGGAAATACAAATACAGGAATACATTTTAGGGAGGGCAGAAATACAAATACAGAAATACTGATACTGCAATACATTTTTTTACATTTGTTAGAGACGCCAACTGAGATGAAGCTTGAAGTGGAAGTTTTTGATCCCGAAATTACTTTCCCGTATACAGGCTTGGCACTTTGCCTTGAAGGTAGTGGTTTCGGACGACAAGGAACCTTCAATGGGCTCAAAAAAAAAGTTCCATCAAGGACTGACCGCGGTCCCTTCCCTGACATCCTGTCTGTCTGACGAGGAATGCGAAAAGACTTCGACTTCTAAATAAATTCTGTCACCCTGATTCCCATCAAAACATCACCACGCCCCTGTCCAATAAGGACGTTTCTGCCAACATTGATCACATGACGTCACGGTAGAATAAACTGGTATTCTTTATATGTAGGTGTGGCCTTGAACATGAAACTTTACCACGCTGGTGTATCAGAGTGCAATAGGTACTTTCGTTGTAGGTTACCTCGTTGAAGATCATGCAGGCAGTGTCATTTGGAATTTTCGAGAATAGTGGACCACCTGAAGCATCCTGGAACACGTGTCTCATCTTTTGTTACGGTTGAAAAAACGATGCGATGGCATCCCTGTTGTGAACGTCCTTCCTAAAAACCCTCCGCCACCGACGCATGGATTGCAGTCATCAAGTTTCGCCTAGCATCACCCAAACAGAGACCTCGTGGATTGCGACCTGATATTGCCGGCACAGGTGCGAGCTCTCCGAGAAACAGCGCGCTCGAGACGAGTAGCAGGTGTACGAAGGCTGGGTCGGCACAGCGAGGACACGTCTGGCCTCCTTCCTGGGTTTCGGATCCCCAGAGCAGCGGGTCACGTTCACGTCGGCTGATGACGTACCCTTGAGCCGTGCAGTATTACGGGCGCAGCCGCAGACGCATTCGAATACGTGTGAGCTTCACTGCGTGAGTCATCCTACTATTTCAAGTCAACCACCGCCAGGCTCGTGCTGCAACGGACTGGGTGTGACTCAGCTTTGCCGGCTGGGTGTACTGTGTACGCTAAGGCAAGAGATACATTTATAAGCGGACATTGAATGCCAGCAAACAATGACTCAAGAAATTCCTACCTAAGGACCTGCGGCAGAAGATGCTCTGACTCCACATCCTGATACTCCACCTGGTTCGAGTCCCCGACGACGCAACACTTCTCAGAAGAGAGAGGAGGACGCATAGAAAACTAGTTTGGAGAATCGGAAGGAACCTTGGTCAGCATAGCAACAATGCCCCAGCATCTCTTGACCCTGATGCCCACCACCAAAAAAAAAAAATGCGTTCGGATCTTTTTTTTTTTTTGTGGGGGGGGGGGGGGCGGAGTATTTCTCAAGAAATGTAACGAAATACATTTCATCCTGATTGTATCGCGATACAAAGAAACATTCCAAAATGTATTTCGATACAGGAATACAGATACTGGTGAAAAAAATGTATCGCGATACAGAAATACAGATACAAAATGTATTTCTGAAATACTATCGCGATACATTTGTATCGCGATACTGCCCAACCCTGATTCAAAGTGCAGCTCCAGCGACTACATTATGAACATATTTATTTTTAAAGAGCAACCCCGGAAGCGGGAGGGAAAGAATAGGAATGAGAGAAAATACCAAACTTGGGCGCATTTACTTTTTGGATAAATGCCGAATGCTATTGTTGACGTGACAACTGACTAACAAGCACGCGACCGGTGCCAGCAACAGAGCGGTACCGGCAAGCTAGCTTCCCTGCCTCATAGCGTTTCAGTGTGGCGAAGCACACTTACCGACGGCAGTTGCAGCGCAGCTTGTTGCGCACTGGCACCGGCACGCAAACGATGTAAATAAATAGTTTAGCTCATTCAACGCTCTGCTTAAATGCGTATGTACACACCACATGAAGATTTATATTTTACGAATTTCTCCCAAATTCAGCTGTACTTCCGCGTGTAAAGGAACACAATTAATTGATACTAAAGTTTGGACTGCACACCCGACTTCAGATTCAGATTGGCATAAGTGTGTTGGCATTTGCGGGGAAATTGTAGTGAATAAAAACAGGAACAGAACGCAGGTAAATAATAGGGTTCTAGGTTAGCACCTGTAATGCATCGGCTTAAATTCTTTTAGGCAGCAGAGACACGAATCGTCAAATTTAGAAGGAGGCGAAATTCTCACTGTCTAATTCTGAGTACAGCCGAATCGGCTCTGATTTTCACTCGAGAAGATGTCGAACTAAGCTAAAGCTACTTTCTCGTGTGAATATGTCTTATCAACATAAATCAACCCACAGAGAAAAGCTATTCTATCCAGTGGCAAATATCGAACACATACGTTTCTTTTATTTTTATTTATTTTCGCGGAAGAGGTGTGTGTTTTATTGTAAAGGGCTGCGACGCAGACTCCTCGGCTTCATGTCTGAGCCCGAATTCTAGCTCATCTCGGATCTTTGTTCAAAGCCAAAGGGCGGCCTTTCCCGGGGTGACAGCTGACTCAGACTGCGCCCAGGGACCCCGCGTGTCGGGATCAGCAGTTGCCCGTGTCCCAACTCTTACTTTCGACAGACGCCAGCACGAGTGGCCTTGCCTCCCCGCAACGCACGGCGAATGATGCAAGAGGACTCCCCGCTAACCTCCAACGCTCAAAGTCCTACCCCGCCAGTGCAAAGGGAAACAAGAATGTAAGGAAATCGGCGCGCGGTGTAATAGACTCAAAGTCCATCGCGCATTCCCCGATCAACGTTCAGAGTCAGCGCTGCCGGGAACATGCAACGCTCCCCACTGTAAGCAAATACCTGGCTGTTGTCAGGCGCAACTCCTGGGCACTCCGGCGTGCTCGTGTGTAACTCCATCGAACTACCGGTGGAATATTGATTATGCTGCTCGTCTGGCATAGTTTTACTACCGAAGAAGGGCAGGTTTTAGCCTCCATGTACACGTTACGAAGAAAAAATATAACGGATAATGTGTCCATAGTTTCGCGTGCCCGAGGTAAACGCGCGATCCGCCTCGGAACAGTTGCTCCACTGACAGATGAAACGGCGAGCGTGCCAGGTCTCATTCTACCCCGAGAGAAAAAAAAATTATAAAACAAATAGCTCTCTCAACCGTGTTCGTCGATATCTAGGGTTAAGCTTCGGGTGGTTACGGGGCAAAAAGGTAAGAAAAAAGGCTTACGGTGGCGGTGCGGTGACCAGAAGGAGCCAGGGTTCCGATCTTGTGGGGGTGGTGGCCGTTGAACGCTGTGCTTGCTGCAGAGCGCGAGCGCTTCTGAAATCAGCTGGTCTCCGCTCGCCCGTCGAAGCCTGCGCGGACTCGGCGGCGTGGAGAGCGAACACTAGTGGGGCAACTGCACCCGCGCAGGAGGAATGCTCTCGCGAGATCTCGTGAGAAGTCACGCGAGGCTCGACGAGGGGGAGAGGTCTGGGAGGAAGCGGTTGGCTTCCGGAGCAAGCAGACGATGGTCGGGTCGGAGTGAGCGCGGCGCGGTTGTGCGCGCTTGGGGGGATTCGAGAGCCTAGATGTAAGAGAGGGAGCAACTCGAACCATAAAGAGCGTTTGCAATTTCATGGCGGACGCACCTGCACAGATTCGCCGCAATTGCGCATGCGCCGCGTTGTCGCCTGGTGAGGAGAAAAGCGGGCAGGAAGGCAGAGACGATTGCAGACGATTACCGCGTTGGTAACCTCCTTACAGCTCGCGTTGCAAACGCGGCCCTTAAACCACCTGACCCTGATCGGGCATTTGGAAACACTCTGAAATCTAGGCACCCCATGAGGGATACGCCGAGGTGCTTTTGCAATGATGGGTCTAAAATTGGCTCCAGTCTACTTTAAAATGCGTTGTTGTTGGGGTGAGCATTCGTTTTCGTAAGCGCGCGGTTACGTCGCGGGCGAGCCAATGTGTTGCGATGTGAATCGCGATTGTTTCTCGAATGTGACGGGTGCAGTGGATTGAAGTGCGCGTGCCAGTTGGAATTCCGCAAAAGGTTTCGCGGGGATATCCTACGACGTTATTCGCATTTTATGTACCTTTCCAGCGACGTGGTTGCGACCTTGCGGATTTCGAAGCTGCAACTACGTTTTCTTTGCAACAGCAAAGCATTCTTTGGCTGAAAAGGTGATGGGCGAGAGCAACTTGGAAACGTCTATTTGATTTCACGTATAAAACTGTGATTTGGTTATTTGTTTTAAATTTCATTTGAATAAATAAAGGGCCCAAGGTGCACGGGTCGTCCTTTTTTCCCACACAGGTGCATGGAATAGCTGCAGTCCCACTTTTACTTTTGAAGTTGCCCAGAGAACACGTAGATCCCAAGAAAGATTTCACCGTAAATTTTATAGCATAATTTTAATTCAATTTCATTCGAACTCGAATATGGGGATAACAAAAAATTAAAGACGTTTACAGTTCTCTGTATTGCGAAATTAGAGCGAAAGCTCTCGTGGAAGATGAGGAGGGTATGGAGGTGCGGATGCCCTCCTCCCCCTTTCCTCACCCTCTCCCTCGTTCCTTCCTTCGTTAGCGGGAAATTTAGCAAAACCTTCCCCGCTAAATTTAGCGGGTTAAGTTTTCCTGCTAAATTTAGCGGGTTAAGTTTCTCCGCTACTTTAGCGGGGAAATTGACGTCACGTGACCGCAATACCAATTCAGTTTCTCCGCTAAATTTAGCGGGAGACTGTGACGTCCCATAATGCAACGCGCGCAATTACGCCGACGCCGACGCCGCTCAACCCGGAAACGGGCGCCTAAGAGCTGCGCTCTAAAACATGGATGCCTGTATTCCCAGCAAATCCATGATGTGTTATAAAAAAAAAATTTAACCCCGGATTGACTTGAAAAATAAATTTACCTTAAAATTAATCTACCACCAGCGCACTTAAACCTTCTGGGCGAAGTATTTCTGCGAAAATACTAAATTCATTATGCAACTGCAATGGGCATTCCACCATTTTGTTAAAACACCTGAGACTGTGGTGTAAAAAAATTGAAATAACCAAAAGTAGAAGATACAAAAGAAGAATTCAGTCAGTCGACGTCTCAAATTCAGCTGATACGTTTATTCAGTAACCCTCCTATATACACTTTAAAATTATTCCATGTTAATTACATTTGTGATGACATTTCATGATATCAGCTTATATATATAGTTTTCTCACATTATTACAAGACATTACAGTTTTTCATCAACACGTTTAGATGCATCAATTTCATAGAATCAGTTGATATACCTGAATTATATTGCGACTGGGCTTGATGAACTAAGTGAAGGCTCCATTTTTCAGCAATCCTTGAACCTTCAACTTGCTGCGGTAAAGGTCACAGCCACGCTCACAAACTCTGCCATCATGTGAAAGAAAAGTTGTGACGTAGCTAACGTTTACTACTTGCGAAAAGATATTGCGTGAACATTGAGCTTTCGAACATGCTGTCCTCGGCAAAGGCTCACAGGTGATCTAATTCTTGGCATGATAGGAAAACTACCCCGGAACAAACATTGCGGAACCATTATAGGCTCTAATCAACGTCGCAGTTAAACTTCACGGCGCATTCATCAGTTCATAATACGGGCGATTTACAAGTTGGGGTGACGAAGCCGAGTCATTCACCGTTCACTGGATGCTGTGTGCACCATTCATGCACGCTGGAAGGATCGCCCGGCATGCGGGCGCTGAACATATCAGTGGCGTGCACTTCGCTTCAAGCGAGCCTCCAGAGTAAGAATGTGTCCACAGCAGTGTTGCAGAAAGAGCACCCCTTTCCATTCCAACTCCGTTCCAGAGAACTGGATTTTCCGATAATTCCATTCCTTTGAACTCCTGGGAATGAACACTAGGCCCATTCTCACTCTAGGAAGGGCTGAACCGTTCCATTCCATTTCTCTAATTCCCAACCGTGAAGAATGGCGCTTGACAGCCACCTTAAATTGCCGACATATAACGTCAGTATAAAGCGGACGTTATCAAACGCACAGACAATTGAAAAACAATATGCAAAACAGTCCCGAAAGCATTGATTCTACTAAACCGAGCAGTGGTCGCATAATAGCGGCGCCGGTGGTAACTGGTATGGTGGCACTGCAGAAATCGATCGCTCGATAAAGCGTAAAAGCCTCGTAACAGACGGAAAAACATCAAACCACCTTCTTCACAAAACTGACTATGTATCCTCCACTTCTAGGAGTTACATGGCAAGTGAGAGAGTCACGCGCACAAGAACCGCGAGCGGTGTGGCACTGTCCCGCATGCCTGGTGACCTACGACTGGTGTATACTGTAATCGCACACGGTCACCCACATGGTTGTGTTTCGCGGTGCCAGGAAGGAGTCCTTGTCCGCCTACACCTCTACAATCTTAGTTGTTTCACTGGGGGTGCCACCTTCATCCTCGAAGAAACATCAGCCGCCACCTTGCACCGCATCGACACCGCTCGCGTAAGAATTAACACAGCACATCCCATTCCCACTCCATTCCGGGCAAAATGCACCTTATTCCCTTCAGTGCTCCCGCCATTCCATTCCCATTCCATTCCGGGGTCGCGGAAGGGCGGAATGGTTCCGGAATCGTTCCAACTCCGGACTGGCCACTCTGCAACACATGGTCCAATCACGACCATGTCCTCTCTGTGTTGCTTTTTCACGCTGCAACGCAGAGAACGTGATCCCGGAATGAGGAATGAACGAAACAATGAAAACGAGCACAAGTGTTGATCATGTTCAAGATTATACCATAGACTGGGGTAAAACATTGGACACTTAGTGGAAGAAAAATGGGCCGAAATCGATGCGGCCGCCACGCTGATTCTCTAAGAAATGCGTGAGCATTTCGCGCAGCGGTTATATATAATAAAACAAAGCATGGCGAATGCAGCCTCTCAGCACTTTTCCGCGGGGTGAACATTCCCGAAACCGCCTTTCTCCCTGGTGCAGAGTTGATCAGAGGTGTGCATGAAGGACGGCGGCCGCACAGGATTGGCTGGTTATAGAGATAGACGGCGTGACGTAACACCTCGCAACCAAGGGGACAGCAGGGTTAGGGCACACGTGGCGCGGCAAGGCGCCGCGAGCGGCGCGTACGGTTGCGAGCAGGTTAATATTTTTAATGAGCCATCCGTGACTGTCGCCGCGAAACTGCGTGATCGGGGGGGGGTTTAACACACGTCTCAATGATA
The DNA here is from genome assembly GCA_037355805.1 of Ixodes ricinus. Classification (NCBI taxonomy): domain Eukaryota; kingdom Metazoa; phylum Arthropoda; class Arachnida; order Ixodida; family Ixodidae; genus Ixodes; species Ixodes ricinus. The sequence continues at coordinate 92,019 of JAZHYW010012534.1, forward strand.
CACCTGCCGTCCCCCACTGCACGGCGCCGAAATTGGCGAAGGGGGGGGGGGGGGATGCCGCTTGCGATCCTCGCTTGCTAGGTGTTACCTCATCGTCGTCGCTCACCAGCAAATCCAGTGCGGCGTCCGTTGCTTTGCGTTTTATCCTTATAAAAATTCGTATGGACGTCTAGTGCCATTATATTACCTCTATGTCCATCCTATGGATTCCTGTAGACAGTTCATGGACCATTTATCGACCGCTGGTTTGCATAGAACGGCCAAAACAATGAAATAGGGATCTCCCATTACAAAAACGTTTTTCATTCCTTCCTACTGCAATGCTATGGCCCTGGTGAGTCTATGGGCATCTTAGTGTCTCTCTATGGTGTGAGCTATAGATCGGTAGATTACTAAAGTGATGCCGGGTAGATGTTTTCGTTAGGTGTAGGGAGGTGTCCGAGTTAATGAGTTGTTAATTAAGCGCCGGGAATCAATATGTTACATTGATGTCTGGAGACATGTCCAACCTCGATCAGGGCATATTCAATGTGAAGGTGGAAGTGTTCAGTATGTACCGGAATAATTCCCTTACTTTCTCAGTGGGAGGTATATGTGTATGTGGATTTCTGCGGAACCCCGTAGATATACCCCCTGCAGACTTCTCTACGGACCCCGTAGGGACTCCGTGCAGACCCTGTATCTTTTCTGCACACCCCATAAGGACCCTGTGGAGACCCTGCGTGGCTTCCCTATACGGACCCTGTGGGTACACCCTGTAGACCTTGTGTGGGTCTTTGCAA